>MUZC01001782.1:482500-496790 GCA_002072015.1 Radix auricularia | reverse complement strand
TTCTGTCTGTCTGTCTGTCTGTCTGTCTGTCTGTCTGTCTGTTCCCTAATAACTCAAGATCCAGACAACCCAGTCAAGTGAAATTTAGTAAACGTACACACAATTATATGGGGAAGGTTCTTAAATAGGTTTCGTTCCATAAATTCACACTCAGGGGCGCCGGGGGGGCCAACAACTTTTTTTCCTTATTTGAGCTATATAAAAAATGAAAATCAACAATTTTTCTATATCTCGAGGAGGCAGAAGCATGAACTTTTAAGAAATTGTTTAGTACACTTCTGCAATGGTAAAGGGCAAAAATATATTTTAATTACCTCTTTCTGGGGGCAGGGGGCCCAAATTTAGTTTTTTCCCTAATATGAACTATATATAAAAATTGAAAATCACTAATTATCCTATTTTACGGATAGGTAGAAGAATGAAACTTTGGCAAGTTGTTAAGTAAGCTAACCCGACGATATTTTGAAATAAACAATTTTAAACTCCCCTCTCATGGGGAGCCAAGGGCCCAAATGTAGTGGTTTTTTTTTTTACTTATATACACTATATAAATAGTGAAAATCACCCATTCTACAATTTCCCATGTAGGTAGAAGAATGAAACTTTGGGAAGTTGTTAAGTACACTCTCCTAAGGCTAATTTGCGAAAAAGAATTTCAAACTTCCCACTCATTGGGGGCTGGGGGCCCAAATGCTGTTTTTTCTTATATTAGAAACAAACTCATCCCTAACTCTCCAATGTACCGTGTCGTAAAAACATGAAACTTTTGGAAATTAATCTCCTGGCAGTAATGGGGGGGAAAAATTCACACTTATGTGGTGCCGGGGGCCCAAATGAACTTTTTCTTAAGTGGGCTATATTAACAAAATGTAGACAACGAAATACAATCAAGTCTCAAGAAAGATCAAGTTTCTGATTATGTGGAAGCATGTACTCCTCCAAAAATGGATAAAAGCAAGCTCGGAGTGGTAACAGATGATAAAAATATTTAAGTTATCATTTACTGGAAGCCGGGGGCCCAAATGCAGTTCTTTTTTTAAAAAAAATAATATATGCTATATAAATACTGAAAAATCCCTTATTCGACTATTTCCCGTGAATGTAGAAGAATGAAACTTTGGGAAGTTGCTAAGTACACTCTCCTAACGCTAATTTGCAAAATAGAATTTAAACGTCCCACTCATTGGGGGCCGGGGGCCAAAATATAGTTTTTTCTAATATTAAAATCTCACTCATCATTAATTCTCAAATTTACCGTGTATGTGAAATCATGAAACTTTTGGAAATGCTTGAGCATACTCTCCCGACAATAATGGCAATCGTTCCATAAATTCTAAATCTAGGGGCCGGGGCCCAAAAACGTTTTTCCTCCGTTATTTGAGGTATATAAAATTGAAAATAACTAATTATCCTATTTTCCGAGTAGGCAGAAGCATGAAATTTTAGGATATTGTTTAGTACATTACCCAAATTATAACAGGCGAAAATATATTTTTATACATACTTTCTGGGGTCCAGGGGCCAAGATGTTTTTTCCCTATATGAGCTATATAAGAATTGAAAATCACCAATTCTCCTATTTCCCATGTAGATAGAAGCATGAAAGTTTGGCAAGTTGTTAAGCACACTCTACCGACGCTAATTCGCAAAAAAAATATTTTTAAATCCCACTCTTGGGGGCTAGGGGCAAAAATGTAGTTTTTTCTTATATCAAAAGTCGTCTTATTTTTAATTATCAAATTTACCGTATACGTAAAATATGAAACTTTTGGAAGTTATTGAGCACACACCCTCCCAACAAAAATGGAGAAAAAAATCTTTTAAAATTCTCATTCAGGGTGGGGCTGGTGTTCCCACATTCATTTTTTTCCTTAAATGAGCTGTGTTTCACATCTCCAATGGTAACAGGTGAAAACCTATTTAAATTATCTCTCTAAGGGAGCCGGGGCCGAATGTAGTTTTCTTCGTTATATGAGCGATAAAAAAAGTGAAAATTACTAATTCTCCTATTTCCCGTTTAGGTAGAAGCATGATACTTTGGGAAGTTGAGAAATACATAACTGCCATGGTAATATAGTGTGGTTTTTTACTCATATAAGTTATAAAAAAATTGAAAATCTTTAATTCTACTATTTGGAATAATGGGAATTCGGAAAGTGTTAATTACACTACAACGACTGTGCAGTCTTAACTGGTGTGCCAGAGTCTTGTGATTGATGGTATAGAATGGCAGACACTATGCTTTTCTGACAGGCATTAGTATTTGACCTGCTTTAAGATAAATGTACCATTTTACTTCATGCAAATAAACAGTATATTACGCTTCAACAGAAACCCTCATTTAAAACCCGTGCGAAGCCGGGTACTTGCCTCTAGTTGTTAAATAAAAACAGAAATTGTATACATCAGCATGTGAACATATTTTTTTATTATTTATAAATTTACTTACTCACCTAACTTTCATAGTCTAAAAATCGTTTATTATGTTATCAAAATTTATATTATTGGTAGTGCCATGTTCTATGGACAATATTACAAGATTTGTAGTCATAAATCACTTATTGTGGAGAGAAAATATCATTTTTTCAACTTCAGTTTGAAGAAGCTCTTTACACAACTAGATATACTGATAGCAAGCAATAGAAATTTTTTTTTTAGCAAAATTGTAATGTTGGATAAAGGATTTACAATAGTTACTGTTGAATATATTTTAATAGATCCAGGGGGTATTTCCCTCTTTTTTTTAACATAAAGTCTCTTCTTGTAGTGTAGGTACAGCCAGGGCTGGTTTTAGGCTCCTGCAACCTATACGGTCGCAGTGAGCCCAGCGCTTTCATAGTCCCAACTTATCTTCATTTTCACTTATTATCCTTATTAATACCTTATCCCTACCCAAACTGGGGCCCAAGCAATCAGTTTCGCATACTAAGCTACATAGGGGCCCGCAATAGATAAGACCAGCCCCATGTACTGCCATAATAACCTAGATCCTTTCTCTTTCAATCTCAAACAATTCTTTATCAATGGAAATAAAGAAAATTATTTGATGTTCAAATTCTTCATTTAGAATCCTAGATGGTATAGTATTATACACGAATATTTTCTTGCAAGGACATGTAACTCATCACCTCGTTCTTTTATTTTCTTTTATAATTACATCTACGGATAAAAACATTTCTCGTTGTACTTCTTGCTCTAAAGATAGAACTAAGTCTTCTGAATTTTCCTCAGTCATATTTTTCTCCTTTTAACTTAGTATCTAGTTGATATTTCATACTCTCTGTAACATCGTTCTGTATTAGCACATATATTTGTTTCATCAAATGGGTTTGCATAGTTTGCATTAATATAAAAAAGACGGGCTCCCATTGAAATAGCATAGAAAAGTAAAAGATTGCCATGAACTGTGTAAAATTCCAGCATCTGATCTCGTTTTACTCGTCTTTTTATATGTCAATTTTCCAAGACGCTTGAAAATTTTAAGTATGTCTTTTTATGAATTATTTACGTTATTGTGGTGATTATTAACGGATAAATGAATAATCGTTTATTTTTAATGAATAACCGTATATCAATAAAAAAAAAATACAAGCTATATGTGTTAATTTAATGCAATGAAAACAAAGTAAAACCTGAAACAGTAATATATTTTACTACTTTCAATTTAAACACAATATTAGAACCACTGTGTCATTTAGGTCCTTGTTAGCGCATCATTCTGCGAATGTCGAAATTCCACGCTGAAACTGTCGTGCAGTATTAATACTACATATATTCGGACCAGCGGTGATGTGTTGTTGTTTTTTGTGCAGTTTTCTTATAAAAGCGCCATCTGTGACGTATACCGCTTAATGTTTCAAACAAATAGTAACCTTTTTTGAGCGATTTTAAATTTGTAAACTGTTCTTCGTTAGTTATAACAACCACTATGTAATCAAACAAATGTTGCCCGAATCCGTTAATTTTAACTCAAAAATGATATTCTTTTTGTTTCACTATGGTTTTCTTCCTTCCAAAGAAAAGGGCGGTTTTTAGAAATGTCTGGGTTTATTTGTCAAATTCCTACAAATGCCGCCCTTTGGATGAGTGCGGCCCGGGGTGGACCGCCCCCACCACCACCCCTCTAGCTACGCCACTGAACTAAAGCATTGCGAGTACCAGATCGAATAAAGATCGTTTCGTTTTTTTAAAATTTTTATGATAGAAAATATTAACTAAGAAAAAAACAACAACCCAAAACAGCCCATGAGAATAGTTCTTATTCGTTTCAAATCGTTATTTATAAGTGAAAATATGGAGCTGAATGATAAACATTTATATTGCGTAGAATCATGCTTCATTTTATTTGTTTTACAACTTGAAAAAAAAATACTTTTTATGTAAACGATTCACCTAATCACAAAATTCTGTTGGATACAAATAAATTATGCCATTAAAATTATTACCCTCTAGATTTCAACATATCTCAAATATTCTAATTATCAATTTTGACTTTCTTAACTTATTCTAAGAAATAGAAACGTACGTACGTTTAACAAACTATCAACAGAAAAATCAATAACACTTTTTTGTTGTTTTTTTTTGTTGTTTGTTTTGTTTTTTGTTTTAAATTTGAAAATTGAAGCAATATATATTACATCGTGTATGAGAATTAATATTTGTTTTAGAGATAGTGAAAAAAAAATATATTTCTTAAAACAAATCTTTCTTATCGTATCTGTTACAGACACTCCTTCTAAACATCAGATTATTGTGTCCAACTCATATCCGTGGTTTGTGTTTAATAATGCAATTGTATTAGAGTTTTAACTGTATAGCAGCAATATTAACAAAGAAGAGTCGCATTCGGCTCTCAAGCCGTGGATTGGACACTGTTTCTATAGCGTTTCAATTATTAATGTTATTAATACGAGCCCAACATAATCTCATATTTTACAAAATAGTTATAGTCTTATAAAATTCATTTTTGCTAAGAGAATTTAAAGTAAACTTAGTAATTCAATGGTTTATTTTGATTCCCCTTTACCTTTTTGTTGGCTACTGTCGACTTTGTTTTGTTTGGTAATGTCAACTTATATAAATTTAAATAAAACGTAAGTGGCATATGTTTTGTCTTCTTAAAGTAAGAATAAAATTAGTTTTATGATTATTATAATCGTTTTTGTTTATTAAAGATACATAATTTATTCTTGTTTAATAATCATGGGGAAAAGCATCAACAACGTACGTTTAATTCAATGTAATTACTAGATTATTTCACTAGCATGTGCATATTTTATTTTCTTCAGGATTTGCAGAATTAGTTACATTATCTATTGAAATCCTAAAATAATTTAACCACTTTTTTTTTCAGAAAATGAATCTTTTCAATGTTCGATTAAAAACTGTTTGAACTGGACGGATACAATTGTTTTTCTGCCTAATGTTGTGTCAGGTATGTACAATTTGTACATATAAAATTAAAAATATATATTTTTGACTTGACTTAACTTGACTATCCCTTAACACTACAGTCCATTTTTGGGCCCAATCTTTAACTGAGTATTATCTTACGCCACTTGTCCCGGTCCTGTGCTGCCTTTTGGGAGTCGACGAATGACAGGTCAGTCCAATCTGTTATGTCCTCTTCACATCCCCTTTTTGTGTGTCAGGTTTGTTTCGTCCCGGACTGTGTGTTGAACCATAGTCTTTAAGCGATCTCCAGATTTAGAACGTGTCATTACAATCGTAGTTTTTTCTCACTCTCTTCTTTTTTTTCTTCTTTGTTGTTGTTGTTGTTGAGGTGAGAAGGCTTTGGTAGGGGCCGATGACAGCAGTTATTTTGTTGCAGACTGCTTCGTTTGTACTGTGTTTTGTGTAGGAGATTTTCAGTATCGTACGGAAACATCTCATGTCTAGCGCATTGATTCTTCTTTGGGAGTCTGAAGTGAGTGTTCAAGCCTCACAATCATACTAGAAGACGAACATTGCCTTAGAGCTCATAATCGAATCTTTGATCCTTGGAGTTTCTTTCTTTGCCAGATGTATCTTATTTTTCGAAGCGCTGCTGTTGTCCGGGTCATTCTGGCAAGAATTTATGGGTTTGAGACTTTGTCCCATAGATATTTAAAAGTGAAGAACTCTTGGAGTTTTTGCCAGTTTATCCCAATTTGAATTGTGAATGTTCTAATAGCCATGACATTAATATTTTATACTTTTATTTCCATGCCATATGCCTATAAAGGCCGTCTATGACTGTCATCGGAAAACCATAATATGGTTGTAATTATCCCTCCGATACTTACAGTTCCGACGTGGTTTTCTAGAACATCTGTTATAATCCTCTAAAAAAGAGGCTCAAGAGCATTGAAGGATATTAAGCATCTTTGTCTGATACCAACCGTAGTCTTAAACCGAAGAGTACTGCGCCAGTTGCTCTGTTGTACAGGTTCTTGATCCTTTCAATGATGTTTGCATAAATGTTGAGTGTGTGCAAAGTTTACCACAGTGCCGCATGCCTCACTCTGTCGAACACTTTTTTAGAGTCTATGACGACACGATATAGGTCGCTCTGTGATTAGAAATGTTTTTAACAGAATACTAAGACTTGCACGTTAAAAATTTCCTCCATTTTGCCCTTTCCTTGCTCTGACGCTCGCCTTCTCTTCTAAATTATTTTGCTTTGCCCGAGGTTTGTTTCTCTTTGAATGATATCCCAAGCATGACTTTGCTAGGGCGGCTAATAAGGATGTTTGTACGGTAGTTATGACCATCTTTAAATTACCATTCTTTTATTGCGTAATAACAATGGATTCAGTCATGGGGGTTTGCCATTCTCATTTATTTTGAATTGTTATATCGACATAACTGTAAATATCTTTACTCAATTTTCATTTAACGATGATGACCACGTAAAAAAATTAAATGGAAAAGAATTTCATCGATCCTTTGGATTTCACCGCAGCTGCGTTTTTATTTTTTATTTTATATTCGTTTTATTTGTGTTTAGTTCGTCGGTTGAAAAAGGCTCTTTGCCGAAACGTTCGCTGTTTTGTTACGTCCTGTCAGGCTAACGCTTAGCCGATTTACGTCTTTTCCATTTACTCTTTTGAAACCCTGATTGCAGTTTCACCCCTCAATCCTCAATTTGTTTAGTAACCACGTAAGTATTTAGCAATTTATTTATTTATATAGCTAACATAATGTTTTAGATGCAATATTTTAAAATTAGCATGATTAATAGTGCTGTTTTTACTCCAGATGAATCCATTGACGCTAACCTTGTTTTGAGTGATGAATTAAGAATCACCTTAATCGTCGCCGGTATTGTGCTAATCACTTCTATTATTTGCATTATGTTTGTAGTCAGGATCCAAAACAGTGAGTTTGGAAATTAGCTCTTTGCTAATAAAATTTCAGTAATTTATTATTATTACCTTGATTGCAAGTAAGTCAATTTGATAAAGTTTGATGTTGATCTGCATTTCACAATTAATATTTTAAAACAATTATGCTAGAAATAGAGTTATATCATCCGATTTAAAAGACAGTGATGTTGTTTTTTTCGAAGCCAGATTAATTACTTAAATTAATAACAATTTAATTATTTCTCTAACACAAATTAAATAACGTCTTATAATAAGAATTTGCCAATTATTTGTCACTAAAATATTAAGTATCACTATTTTTTTAAAGCTGAATGATATTGTATGTTTTTGTGATTTGATACTTTTTCGCCGAATATGTTTTAAGGAATATCGTGATTTTTACTTCTTTTTTGTGTGGTTCATAACCTTCAGGTCGTATATATTTTAAGTTTGCACTGTTTCTACTTTCTTGGGGCTTGGTAGATCTAGGCGGCACCCATTTCCTCTCCAGTAAAGCGGATGACTTTTTTGCAACTGTCATTCATCAACGTTTTTATTGGGACTTTAATCTGAGCTAGATCCCCTGCATTTCATCTTGTGAGGCCAGTGCAAGCAATCACGACATCGCTATCGCACAGCCTGGAAAAAAAAGTGTAAATTAATGTTTTGCATTGCATTTGGGATCAAGCAAACTTGATATGTGAAACGCTCATTACGTTAAATATGATAGTAAAAATACTTTTATATAATTATGCTAGCTGCGAGTACTTGGCTTTCCTGGTTTTAAAATAAGATGAACTTAGAAGCGTACAAAACTGTTTATTTGCATGCATTAAAAGAGTACACTTATCTAAAAGCAATTTAATGGACAAAATGTTTCACCGTACAATGGGGATTGTGTACAAAACATTTTCCTCTCTGCCCACTCTATATATATATACTTATATACAAATATATTTTTTTTTCTTGGTTAAATAAGATTAAGCGTAATGTTTTGTGTAAATGGATTAATCTTAACCTAAAATTCGTAACAAAATGTATAGAGCACTGAACTTCTGATGTCCATTTCTTCTAGGCCGGGGGCCCAAAGTGTCTGTTTTTGGATATATGCTTAAGATACTTTCTCAATATTATTTTTTATAATCTAGAGGAATATGCTTATAATGAAACTGAAATAAATGAAAAGCATTTTTGAAATTTACATCTTGCACAGAATGGGCACAGGGCCCCTTAAATGTAATTATTTCCTCATATTATCTTTATAAAAATTAGTGCTAGATTAAGTTACTGACAAAATTTGGATCTTGCCAATCCTAGTACATTAAAACTCAAGAGTCTTTAAACAATTGATATAGGGAACTGAAATATTTATGTTAATTCCCTTGAGTAGGCGTCATAATATATCTTTGTAATGCACTTTAATAATTCAATGCCCTAATCAATTTTACACAAAATTGAGAAACATAGCTTGAGTACAACTTATCATTCATTTAAGAGCCTAGCCCTTAAAGGTTTTTTTTTAAAGTTTTTAAATTAATATTTTCTTTATCATTTGCTATGAAACTTAGACTTTTTTTTATAACTTCCGTGTATGTTTCTGGCATAATTGTTTTAAAACATCACTCATTGGATTCTGAGATAGTCATTTTTACTAAGATCGTTGCAACGCGTGACTGGGTCTGCTAGTAATGTTATAAAGATTAGCTTAAATTAACATTTATTTCTATAAGCATACAAACTAATTAAAACACGCAATATTTGATAGATAAATTGGTGGATTATATAAATATGTAGGTAAAATATATATAAATTAAGTACTTTAAAATGTACAAAAGAATAAAAATGTACTTTTTTCTCTATTATTAGCTTTTTCGTTTTTTAAAAATTTTGTTATGCATTGATTAAACTTTCTGTCTAATTTTCTGATAATAAACTATATAGTGATCGGCTTCTATAAAATTTATATTTAACACATGCTAAAGTATTTTGCACACTTTTTTTATTAAAGAAATCTATGTCACAATAAATAGCGATCATAAAAGAAATTGTTCATTTTTGATCAATTAAAAAAAAATAATAATAAATCAACTCTTTATTATATTTATTTAAATGTATTTTAATCAACTTTTTAATTTCCATAATTCTCACAAATGCATGTAAAGATATTAATATTTTTAACGTTTATATTATTTAATTTTCATTTAAGTATTAACAGAAAAGTTACACTGTGGCACTAGTTCTGAATATTTTAATTTGAAAGCGATTGATTGATATCGTGAGCCACAGTTAGTCTATACCAATGATGACCAAACTGCGGGTATTCACACAAAAATCATCAAATGATATATATACGCTGTGTTATACATTAAATACGAGCATTTTACGGAGATATATGTGTGTAATAGGGTCCCGATAAACATTAACGCTTCATTGATTCCTGGTTATTCTAGGCCTGTGCTCGCTGCATCATTTGCCAACAGATCATCTCTCATGGTCTATGGACGCCATTATATTCTACATAGAAGGAGCGTCTGCACGTCTAAGATAAAGATTAAGATAAAGATGAATACACCATATACGTTATCAAATTATTTTTTTATTCTTTAAAGTAATTAACAATACATATCACTAACGCTCTGTTGAGAATCAGGAATGATAATCAAGAAATAAGGCATATTTTTTTGTTCTTTTTTTTTTTTTTTTGAAAAAAAATAATACCGCTGCTGTTTTAATCTGATAGAACACTAATGTTGCTCTGAAATGCAATGACAACATTTAGTTGCCGATAATGTCGACCAAATGCTGTTTTTTATGAACCTTCTCACACTTATCTCCACTCATATAGCCCATTCCTTCCATCAGCGTGTTTCTAGTGCTTTTTAGCACGTTACACCTAGCCACACCCAGAGGTGAAAATAATAAAGATAAATCTATCGTCTTTCGTAGACGGACAGATGCCATACTATACCTAGCAGAAACATGTTCTTTGTTTGTTTTTAAAATATAGAAACAAATAGGTACTAAGTGTCAAATGAGTAAGACGTCGGCCATGTGGAATCACACAAATCGAGTTGATAGCAATATGGCAATAATCAAACTTAGTGATAAAATTAAGTCGATGAAGTGCGATCAAATGCACCCTGGCCGATAGGCAGAAATTGGATGTTGATAAACCTTCGGTTGCTATATCCGGACTCGCAGACTTTACGTTTTACCCCCACACCGCCCACCTTGCCCCCATTTCAGCGAATGGCGAATGACCAGTAATAGTTGATGTAGTTTTACAACGTCTATGTATTAAATAATAAACTATACTAAATGACTTCCAAACACTTTCTTAAGACACACATAACATTAGAACAGTACTGACGCAGTGATATGAAATGCAGTTACATTTTTCATTAATGTCGTAAAGATAATGTAAAGACATTTTTTTAAAAATATTTTGTAATGAAACTAATTGTTTTTTAAAAATAATTAAAAAGAGCGTACGTACAAGAGTACAGCTACAACGCATAGCAGAGTTTTATATAGTGAATTATGGCGTCGTACCCTCATTTTTCTTTGCCTACAACATACGCATTAGTATTGATTGAAAATTGAACAAAAGGTATGAATGTAAAATGAGATAAATACAGTATGCGCAGTTCAGGTTTTAATAAACTATGATACACTACATTACAATGTGATAGTGTTGAAAGCTTAACCCACGAATATATGGAGCTGCTAATGACGATACGAAACTAATGGAGGATATCAGTAGTATGATCCTTCTTTCCTATAGCATTTATTATTAAAATAATTACTATTTTTTATATTCACCCATTATATTTATATATATATATATATACTGGTTCTCTTGTATAAATCCCTTATTTAAAAAAAAAAAAATTTTTGTAAAATTATTTTTTAAACCGTGAAATAAACTGCTTAATTATAAATCCTTTATTTACGAGACATAACAACAGGTGTATTCATTACTTGTTGCATAGAGCAACAATAAACAACACAACATTTTAGTTATGTCACATATATACAGGATTTATAATTTAAAAATAAGTGTATTACAGTCGGAATTCTAAATTTCAGCTGGATTTGATCACGAGAAAAGGGCTAAAATATTTTAAATAAAATGCAGGCTGCGCAAAAGATTGTCATAAACGTTTACATATCGTAAATATAGGTTTAAAAGTCATCCTCAATCAAATGCCGCACCACACTGCGAGAGAGGAAAATATTAAGAGGGGTGTTCAAAATAATACGTATCGCGACACTTTAGTACAAAAATTAAATTGCTACATGGAGATAGATGGAGATAATCTTACAATTCATTAATTAAATACAGAACATTCAATCGATGTTGAAATTTTGAAAGATTTTTTTTTAAAATGCAAGCATGCTGAAAATATGGTTAAAACCCGCGCAAAAATGTGTGGCAAACAATAACAAAAAAATCTAGCAGACGTCATGAAACATATTCTATACAGGGTTTTAAAAGCATAAATATTGGATTAATTGATTCCTCGATAATTTAAGCTATTATCTTACATTTCGGTTTTTCCAGATATTGCGATAGTTACATTTTAGAGAAAGGGTACTTTTGAACAAATAACTACAACAACCTTTTCAAAAAGAAACATATGCACATATTTTATTGCAAATATACGTCACAAATTTTTGGGAGCCAAGAAATAACCACGACTTGACCGATTACACAAAATATTGAAATTGAAACAGTTAATTAAGTAAGCAGAAATCACGACACCTCTAAATATCAATAAAGTTCATAACGATAAATTGATGAGCAAAGATTTGTGAAGTTATTTTTCCATTCATCATTCATAAGCATGAATAAGGAAAAGCTGTAAATATGAAAGCGGAATCCATCAACTAGCGTTTTATTACTTGGCTTCTTTATCCGATTTATTGTGTGAGTTAAAGTGTATGCCTCAAATGAAACAAAGGACTACAATTTGTTTTTAATTTTATCTCCTTTGAAATATTTTTTAAAAAAAATAATAATATTCACAGTAATGCATTAAATTGATTAAAATGAATTAAGAATCACAATGATACTTATTAAGTTCCATTTCATTCTCGCTTGAAAAGTATTGTTTCATTTTCAATGTATAATCGACAGTTATATTACATTTACAACACATAATAACTCAAAAACGTCTTCACTCTGGAACCTTAAGAAATATATTTATTTATATTTTGTATGAGAACGCAAAAAAAATAAATACACACACAACTAAAGAAAACATGCCCTCTTTATTTATAGCTGGAAAATTGTTTTACTCAGTTTCTTTTTGTGACATATCATGTAAATAAAAAAAATCATGTTAAGCCTGGTACCTATTGGAATTCAGGACGTGTTAGCGCATTTTCGTATTATGTATCAGTACTTATGTTAGATATCAGAATTATGTAGTTATCAGTAATTGTGTTTAGATTTTAGACATATTTTTATGAATTTTCTTGTGTAATGAATATACCTGACATTTTTTTATTTAAAAGTCATTTCTTTACATTAAAAAAAAAATTATTTTCTCTTTAATCCAACTACAAGTCACCACAAATGATGACGTAAAACTCTCTAAACTTTTACACATATTATAATGACGTCAACTAAAAAAAAACAACTAATTATTTTGCACCCATTCGCACCACTCTTCAATGCTTAAAAAATTGTGCATTCGACTTCCGGCAATGGCGGCCGTTCCCTGCGCTAGTGTTACCTCTCGATTCGAAATATTTTTTGGTAGTTTTAACGGGGTTCTTAAACGGATCGAGTAACTGAGTGTTGATGCACAAATGGCAGGTCAGGAAATACAAAAAACATATATACCTCATGGGTCTAGGACTTATGGATGCTGTGATCAAGGGTGATGACAGACGGACGGACGGACAAAACGGGTGCAATAGCGATTTCGACATCTCGAAAATGCGCTAAAAATGTGTATCAATAGACGATAGTGACATGTATTTAAGTATACGTTTGTCTAGTAAAACGACTTAGATGTCATTTCAGACATATATTATAAATTATGTATGTTTTTTTTTTTAATTATTTGCTTACCGCATATACAACGTTGTCTAATTTGCAACAAAAATAAATTGTTAATATCATCAAAATAACAAGTACGATCAAATTTATTTATTTTTTTATATTTTTTTATTAATTAAAAAAAAAAAAGCTCAACAAAAACAAAAGATATTGTTTAGCTAACTTACACGTGGGACATATAACTTGGCATCCAACATTTAAGATGAAAGGCGTTGATTAGAAATGAACAGAAATATGTGATGTGGTAGGCTCTAGCCATACACAAACTAAAGCCATCGTTGATGAATATAAATTAAGGCAAGTAACTAACTCACTAAAACAAATAGAGTTAATGAAATTAGTTGAAAAATCACGGAAAAAATCACTTCACACTAAAACATCATATCATTATTCGTCATGTAGCGCTTACCAGGCTCATCAACGATGTAAAACTTGTAATATCATATGAAACAAACATACACCTGAGAAATATTTATTTTTTTCAGCTTTGTTTTTGTTTGTGATTATTTCTCTTCCCACAATATTAGTTTTGTTTAGGACCTAACTGTACAAGCTAGAATACTTCTCAACTTTTTGCCACCATGACACATAAACAAAAAAGTCATAAACAAACACACGAACGGTTCAAATATTGACTTTATAGTGCAATGTTAAAAATGTACTTCTTTCCCCAAATGTTTGAAACTAAGAATTCTGAGAGAGGAACTATGTATTTATTAAAAATTGTTCAAGTGAAAATGTATTAATACAATTTGTTGCTTTTTGGGGGTTTTAAAGGTATCTAATTTTGTTTACGTCTTCGTTTGTTTTTTTTTTTAACCTAAATTAATTTTAACAAGACAACAGCCAATGATGACATATATATATATATCAG
>MUZC01001782.1:460917-471788 GCA_002072015.1 Radix auricularia | reverse complement strand
TTTATATATCTATATATTATATACTAGGTTATCACCCGTCATAAATGATGGAAGTTTTAAAAAATAATATTTTAGCTTCAATCTCTTAATTTTGGACAAATATTGATAAGAAAAAAATGAATATACATAATATAAAAATTAATGTATGTATGAATGTTTGTCCTTTAGAGCTCACTAAACCATTTATCCGATCACAATTAAAATGTAGTAGCTTCCAATAAAGTTTGTTTGAAAAAACCTTTTGAAAATTGACACTCATGGGGGGCCGATACACTTAATTTTTTTTTTATTCCTATATGAGCTATGTTCAAATTAGTTTGGAAAACTAACGGATCCTGACCAAACTTAGTACATATATATTTTATAACCCATTTTAAATACCGTACTGCTTTCAAGCCCTAATGTACATTCCTTTGGGGTGGGAGGGCCCAAAATCTATATTTTCGTAATGGTTTAACACTTTAGTTCCATTCTGATTTTAAGCAAACTTGAAAGATATTGAAATAAATATATATCATGATTTCGATTGAAATAAACAGATATTTTAGAGTTAATCTCTTGCGTCAATTTGGCCTGGGAGCGCTTAATATTGTTTTGCCTATATTAAGTGTATACAAATTGGACCTTAAACAAACGTGGTGTATCGATAGTCCTTTTTAAAATTCTATGGGAAATTGAATCTTTAATCTTCATCTTCGCGGGGCGGGGGTACTGATTCTCTTTTCGTAAACGTTTATTTTATTTCCAATTCTATGACATGGTGTCAAAAAATATAGCTTATTTATTAAATATGTTCATAATTGAAATGAATAAATATTTCAAAATTTACATCTTGCACCTACTGGGCCTGGTTACCCTTAATGTCATGTTTTGCTTATGTATATATAAATTTATATTGATATAAATCAATGTATGTATGAATGTTTGTCCATTAAAGCTGAATAAAAATTCATCCGATCACAATGAAACTATGTCAGTAAATCGATTGCCCTTACGGAATGGTTTGTGTAAAAAAATATTTTTAACATTGACAATCATGGTGGAAAGCGGCCCCGAATTTTTTTCCATTTATATTTGTTATTTACAAATTTGTTTATGCGTTTGCTACATGGAAAATGAAAGAATCGTTTCCAAACTTAATACATACATACTTTAAATCTAGTATTAAAATACAATATGTGTTACTGTCTCGACAAATATAAGTTGTACATTAAATTGACTATTAATCGTTCAATAACGCAAGTAACATTTAAAATAAGTAGTTTTTATAAGGGAAATAATATTAAAACTAATAATTGTTTTTACTTAACAATAATAAATTTAAATTTCTTGACATTATATTGAACTACTTATATTTAAATATATCTCTTAAAAATACTGCTACATTTTTTCTATTTAAAACATAAAATATTGGCATTTTATGAAATTTTCAGTTAAATGACGTCATAAATCTAATTCATTTTAAATAATTTTGTTTTATTCATTTATTTCCAGTAACAATTTTAATCATTTTGGGTGCGCTGGTTTCTAACATTATTAGAGTCATCGGGACATAAATTGCAAATTATATATATTTATTGCGTATTTTTGGTGCGCAGCTATCTAAAAATAGTAGCGTCACGGAAAGGACATAATTTATATATATAATAGTTACGCAAAATTATCTGTTTATCTGTGATTCCGGAACGCTCTCAAAGAAGAAAGAAATAAGAAAAACGCTTCATGCAATAGTGGTGCGAAATCGTGCAAGGTGATTGTGCGGTTGACGTCATGGATATATGTGTAGAAGGAGGGAGAGTTTTGTGTGTCGTTGTTGTGGAAAGGAAAAACGCCATTAAAGTTGTTGTTTATTTTCAAGGTGATTGTGCGGTTGACGTCATGGATATATGTGTAGAAGGAGGTAGAGCTTTGTGTGTTCGTTGTTGTTGAAAGGAAAAACGCCATAAAAGTTGTTGTTTATTTTCAATTATCTGTCTGTTTATCTGTGATTCCGGAACGCTTTCAAAGTTTACTACGTCACTGCTCCGTCATGGAGGCTGATGAAGATCCCGCTGCAAGGAAGCGCCGTTTGGCAAAAGAACGTAAAGCAAGGTGGTTAGCAAAGCAGTCACAAGAATCCCTTGCCCGCATACGAGAAGAGAATTCAGCATCGAAGAGAAGAAAGAAAGATCATGAGACTCCTTATCAGTCCAATTTACGAAGAAAAACACATGCAGAAGCACAAAGTCGACACATTCAAAATCAATCAAGTATTGCGTCACAAGCCCGTTTAACAGCAGACGCAACACGGCACAGACTTCGTATCAAACAAGAGTCGTCTGAGCAGACACAAGCCCGTTTGGCTGCAGCTTCAGCTTTACAGAGAGTACGAATCCAACATGAGTCACCTGAGCAGACACAAGGACGTTTAGCTGCAGACGCTGCACGCCATCGACTTCAAATTCAGTGTGAAACAAATGAACAGACTCAAGCCCGTTTAGCGGCTAATTCAGCATCTTATAGACGATCTCAAGAACGAGCAAGCCAAGCTGTTCGTGAAAGTGCATCAAACTTTGATGAAAACAGTGTGGAGCCACATGACTGCGGCAATTTTAATGTAATGTGTCAATTTTGTGATTCGAGAAACTTCATAGCAGAACTGCCATCTCATAAAATGTTCAAAAGCTGTTGCAGAAAAGGAAGATTCAAAATTCCCGAAGTAGAAAATGAGCAAAAAATTGTTCTGCAGTACCCGTCATTCCTACAAAGTCTTTTATCAGATCCGTCAAATCCGCACTACAAGCATTTTCGCGACAAAATCCGATCATACAACAATGCCATGTCATTCCATTCAATGGGTGCAAAAGTCGTGGATGTTCCAGGCCGTGGACCTTATTGCTTTTAAATTCATGGTCAAACCTATCACCAAACTTCTCATATACAGCCAATCAATGATCAAAATCCACAGTATGCTCAGCTGTACGTTCTGGATGGTTCCACACAAGCAACTGATGTTCGCGAGCAACTCCAAGCTAATACAGAATGTCGCCGAGAACTCCTTGATCTACTAGATCGTTTCTTTCGTCAGAACAACAGACTAGCTCAGTCTTATCAATTGATGCATGAAGTAGAAAAAGAAGAAGCAGCAAAGGCACGAGACACTGGGCAAGCAATTCCAATTGTTTCAATGGCGCTTCGCCTTGACCGTCAGTTGGATCCAAGAAGGTACAACGAGCCAACATCGAATGAAATTGCAATGGTATTTGTCAATGCTGATGGAGAGCCGCCATTTAAGCGAGACATCCACATATATCCCAAAAATCCACAAAATTCGCAGCAGCCGTTCATAAATTTAAATATTCTCAGCCCCAACATGGACCCAATGACTTATGCCATACTTTTTCCATTTAGCGGGGCAGGATGGCATCCAAACTGGCCACTGAACCCCTGTAACGGCGCAAAACCGAGACAAAAAAGAAAATGTATCAAGATGATGCAATTTAAGGCCGCATTAACAGCAATTCGTGATAAGTTCAGTCCAATTATGTCTGCTGGAAAATTGACCCAGCAATGGGTGGTTGACAGCTACCTTCAAGTCGAGGCCAATAGATTGAACTTTGCCAGACATAACCAGAAGAATTTTCAAGTTGAGCAGTATCTGGGCCTGGCCGATCACGTGCGAAACATCACTGAAAACGAAAACGTCGCTGCAGGTGTGTCAGTAATTTTGCCATCCAGTTTTGAAGGATCACCAAGGAATATGCGTGAAAGGTGCTGCGACGCCATGTCGATATTCGCAAAATATGGAGCTACTGATTTATTTATCACTTTCACGGCGAATCCCAGCTGGTCAGAAATCATCAAAAATTTAAGACCAGGAGAACAAACGTTTTATAGACCAGATCTGGTAACGCGAGTTTTCAAGATCAAGCTGGACTCACTAATCGCAGACACCACGAAGCATCAAATTTTTGGGACATGTCTCGCACATGTCTATACCATCGAAATTCAAAAGAGGGGTTTACCCCACGCACATATTCTGGTGACCTTGAGAGAACAAGAAAAATTCATAACAGCAGAACGAATCGATCAGTTTATTAGTGCAGAAATACCGCCAGAATCGAGTCCATTACTTCGAGAAATCATAAAAAAATGCATGCTGCATGGTCCATGCGGTGAGAATTATGCAAATGCACCGTGCATGAAAAACGGGAAATGCAGTAAAAACTTTCCAAAAGAATTCAACAATGTCACAATGCCCAAAGTCCAAGGTTATCCAAATTACCGCCGCCGAAATAATGAAAATGTAACTGTCAGAGGCGCAAGAATGGACAATCGGAACGTGGTTCCTTACAATCCTTTTTTGAGCCTAAAATATAACGCACACATAAATATTGAAGTGTGTACTTCATTGCAAGCCGTCAAGTACATTTACAAGTACATTTTTAAAGGATATGACTGTGCAAATGTCGTAATTGGAGACAAAGGAATTTCTGAGATTCGACACAATGAAATAGACAATTTCATCAATTGCCGTTATGTTAGTGCACCCAAAGCAATGTGGAGGTTAAGAGAATATCCAATGCACGATAAGAGTCATTCCGTCATGAGACTAAATGTCCATTTACCTGGAAATCAGACAGTCATCTTTGAGGCAGGACATGAAGAAGAGGCAGCACTTGCGGCTCAAACTGGCAAGACAAAATTGGAAAAGTGGTTTGAGCTGAACGGAACTGATGAGGATGCAAAGCAGTGGCTGTATAGTGAAATCCCATACCACTACAAGTTTGAGAAAGGAAAATGGCAGCCGCGTAAAAGAGGTGATAATAAAACTGTTGCACGAATCTACACAGTAGGAATTAAAGATGGCGAAAGATTCTTCTTGAGAATGCCTTTGTTACATGTGCGATGAGCAACTAATTTTGAGGATTTAAGGACTTACAACAGTGTGATTTATGAGACGTTCAAGGCTGCGGCTATTGCAAGAGGATTGCTAGAGACTGACGATGAATGGGAAAATTGTCTTATTGACGGCGTAACTTACTTGATGCCGAAGCAACTACGCGAACTTTTCGCTTACATCTGCGCTTTCTGTCTGCCTGCAAATCAATTGAAATTATGGTTAGATCATAAAACAGACATGATGCTCGACTATTTACGTCAAGATTCAGAAGATGTTGCGATGAATAAAGCATTGCATCACTTGAACTCGGTGCTGAAACAACGCGGAATTTCATGCTCATCAATCGGTGTGCCATCGCCCACAGGAAGATGCCCAGATGATGACGAAGTTTTGTTCGATCCAGTAGATGAAGCACGTGAAGCACAGGAGCTTATCGCAAAGCTCAACGACACTCAAAGGACAGCTTTCAATGAAATTACTGCGGCTATAGAAAGCAATAATCCAGAAACAAACTGTTTCTTTATCGACGGACCAGGTGGCTCGGGAAAAACATTTTTGCATACATTCCTGATGTCTTTTCTCAGAGGTGAAAACAAATCAGTACTGCCTTTCGCCACAACAGGAATTGCTGCGACTCTTCTAACAGGCGGCAGGACATGTCACAGTGGCTTCAAATTGCAAATTCCATTGCTCGACATTTCTGTTTCGTCTATGAGACTGACATCACCAGAGGCTAAAGTTCTAAGAGATGCTTCACTAATTTTAATCGATGAAATCACAATGATGCCAAAACACGGCTTACGCTGTATTGACAAGCTTCTTAAGGAAATAATGAACAAGGATGACATACAATTTGGGGGAAAAGTTATTATGGTAGGCGGAGACTTTCGGCAAACGCTTCCAGTTGTGCCAAGAGGAAACAGAACAGAAATTATGGAGTTTTGCATCAAGGCAAGTCCACTTTGGTCAAAATTCAAGCAGCTAGCGCTTACCACAAATATGAGAAGTGAGGGACAGAACGATCACAACCAATGGCTATTGCAAGTTGGAGCTGGCAGTCTGCCATTAATACGTGGAATAGTCGACAATGAGATTATTGAAATTCCCAAGGAAATGGTCACAGCTCAAGATTTGATATCGGAAATATTTCCAACTGTGCAAGAAATGTCCGTTGAAGAACTGTCAAAACGTGTGATCGTCGCGCCAACAAATTCTCAAACATTGGAAATGAATAGCAAAATTATTGACATGATGACCGGGGATCCAATGATTTACTACAGTGCCGATTCAATTATTAGTGAAGATCCCAGTGACAACCAAAACTACCCTTTAGAATTTCTAAATGATCTGACACCGTCTGGAATGCCACCTCACGTGCTAATGTTGAAAAAGGGTACGATTATCATGCTGCTGAGAAATTTGAATCCTAAAAAAGGAATGTGTAATGGAACAAGACTAATCGTGGAGCAGCTCTCAAGAAACTTGATCAAGGCCAGGATTATTTCGGAATCTTACAAATGCGAGATGGTTCTAATTCCCCGAATCGATTTAGCACAATCAGACACAACAATGCCATTCACTCTAAAACGTCGTCAATTTCCCATTATTCCAGCATATGCCATCACGATAAACAAGTCGCAAGGACAGTCGTACGATCATGTAGGAGTGAATCTGATGACTGAAGTATTTTCACATGGAATGCTGTATGTAGCGTTGTCGAGATCAAGAAATGCAGCAAAAGTCAAAATAAAGATAGAAGATGGTCATCATGTGTTAGGAGACGATAGCGTGTTCACAAAGAACATTGTATATAAAGAAGTCCTTTAGGCCAATCAGCAGTGCCATTAAATTTTTAGTTTAAATATTTTCAAAATTTTTAAAAATCATTTTTTCAATTATTTAGTTACACAAAAATTAATTACAGAAATTACAGTGAAAATTTGATTAAGGGGCGCCTTGGCGCCTTAGAACAACCTAGTATAACATATGTTGAATATTGGGTGTGCTCGCACAAACGCAGAGCCCCCAAATGTTGAGTACTGGGTCACGACTGTTGCACAATAGAGCGGGTCCACAATATTGAATATTATGTCTAGGGTTCAACTAACTATTCTATACTAATAATATAACTATAACGACATGTACACATACAACTTATAATTAATAATTAAAAAACTAACGCCTATGTGTAAATGATAATAGAGATAAAAAAATTAATACATTATATATATACATATATACAAGGAACCTCAGTTAATAACATATACTAAATTAAGGTATCCATGTCTCTAACAATGATACAAATAGCTCGTTACAATGCCCCACTTCCCTCAGGGAATGGGCGTGGCCAAAGAACTGGTTGAACTGCTATGCTCCGGTCTGGCCAATTCAGGTGTAGCGCAGGCAATTATGTCCCGTGGTCAGTATGATTGACAGTCGGCCCCTTCCGCACTGGTCACTGACTGCAAGGGTTCGCACGTGTCCGGGTAAGGCCACCTTGTCCCCTTCTCCGCTCCAGATCTCCTGTCTGAGATGGTAGCCCAATGGTTCCTCCGCCACTCCTCTGGCTCTCCAACTTACTAGTTCCAAGTACTGACTAGTACTTAACTCCTAACTACTACTAGCTTCTAACTACTTTAACTAGCTTCTAACTAGTTCTAACTAGCTGAAACAACAATATCAATCATTAAACAATTATATTAATAATATATCAAAGCATATCAATACATATAATGAATACCTATACAAATTCAAATACATTTGACTATCTCTAAGTCTAGGTAACTCAAAGCTGAACAAACTTCAGCTAGGCTCAACTCTTATTCGTCCATCACACTGCAAACCTGGTGTACTACGAATATTCTGAGAGAGAGACTGGTGTAAGGTTTGTCTACCGTTTACAAAGACCCATACCTTCGCGTGGGTCAGGGGAGCGTACTCATCTGATTGGTCAGTGGCGTGTACCAACTGTTAGTCACGCGCTGACATGCATGATTTCGAGAACGTTCGGCCAACCTCCACGTCCTAACCTATACTAATACTATGGAATATTCCATGGTCTATCGTTGATCTTTCTTCATCTCAAGGACAGCGTCACTGTTGCGCTGATGGAACTACCCCTACCCTTAACGATGCAAAGGTTCTAATATTATCGTGGGGAGGTACTCAACAACATACATTGATAATTATATATATGTATATACAGTATATACTCGACCAGACTATAAGCCGAGACCCCTAATTTTACCACAAATAAGTGGGAAAAATTATTGACTCGAGTATAAGCCTAGGTTGGGAAATACGAAATGCAGCAGCTACTGGTAAATTTAAAAAATAATAGATACCAATAAAATTACATTAAAACACATAATATTTATTTCAAAGAGAAACAGTAAATATGCTCTTTAAGTGGAAAAGAGGGTCAACAAAAACAATATGGTATCAACAATAACTTAAAAAGTAGAAAAAACTTAGCTCAAGCAGCGAACAAAGTTAAATCATAAGAGTTAAAATCCTTCAAAATTGGATTCCTCCTCATCATCTGTATGGCCAAACAGAGCTTCAGCTTTATCTGGTGTGAGGCTATCAGCATAGACATTGTCATCATCACTGAGTTCGCAGTCATCACCATGACTGCTATCATTCTCATATAAAGCGCTGTCTTCGCTGCCATCCATAGCATTACTAATGCCACATTTCTTGAAGGCTGGCTGGGCTTTGTTTTTAATTATAGGAGCTCAGGTGCTGTGAAGGCGCGGAGGAGGACGTCCGCCTCGGTCTCTTCTCTCTGACGTCAATGGTTGCTAGACGCCAATCAGCAGGCGATCTAGCAACCAGTGGAGACGGGGCGGGCTGCAGTGACTACAGGCTAATATCTGGCTGCAGAGCGGCGGCATTTTCTGGGGTCATTTTTTTCACTCGAGTATAAGCCGAGGGGTTGCTTTTTCAGCACAAAAAATGTGCTGAAAAAGTCGGCTATACTCGAGTATATACGGTCATATATATATATAAATCAAAGTATGTCTTTGTTCTTTCGATCGTCATAAAACTTTCGGACACAGCTCCCGGAGAGGTAACTGGCAAAATGTGTTTTTCTTTTACCCCTCATGTGGCGATTGAGACCGAATTCTTCAATTTTTTCTAAAATAACCTATACAAATATTAGTTACAGCTTGAGTTTCAAAGTAATTTGATTGATATTAACCAAACTTTGTTTATTATAAATACTTGACCACATACGATGTATTTATTTAATATAAGTGAACTTCTAATGACAATTCCTTGAGGGCTTGGGATCAAATATACAATTTTTCTTTAAACGTTATGGTGTCTATTCCCATTTAATTATAAACAATCTTGACAAATAATTAAAATATATCCAATGTTATGCAGATTTAAATGAACAGGTTGTTTCATTTTTACATCTTGTACTGAATAGGCCCTGGGGCCCATAATTTAATGGTTTTCCTTACACAACCTACTATATCCAAAAATGAATGTCTCTTAACAAACATTAGTATAAAAAACTTGGTAGCCCATGCTATAGTAAAATGCTACAGCGCATGGACTTCTAATGTATTTTCCTACAGGGCCAGGGGCCCTAAATTTCTTTATTCGTATAAGTTTAAGATGTTTCCCTATTCAATTATTTTACGATCCTGATTCATGATGAAGCTAAATTAAAATGAACAGATTTTATAAATAGACAACTTTCACCAAATGGGCCTAGAGGTCCCAAGATGTCTTTTTTTCTTATACTATATTAAAATTATTGTGTAAGCGTAAGTGACTTTAAAAGGTATTGGATCTTGCCAATTTTAGTTAATAAACCTCAAGAGTTTATATTTAATTACTGTAGGACACTGGACTAATAATGTTCATACCATCAGGGCTGTGGCCCCTAATTATTTTTAATGCAATTTAACAATTTAATTTTCTTTTTAATTTTACATGATATTGAGAAATATAGCTTGAGTCTATGTGAAAGTTAAAAACAAAATAAATTATCTTTTATTTTTGAGCCATTCCTCTTAAAATCGTTTTTTAAATAACGATTAAGAATCAATATTAATAATTTATTTACCTGTTCGTTATTGTTTGTTATGAAAATTAAGGTTTTTTTTTGTTTTATTTGTTGTAGTTTTTTTCTCACTTTCGATTAAATTTCTGGTATAATTATGTTTAAAACATAACTCATTTGTTTCTTAAATGTATTCATTATTACTGAAATCGTTGCAAGTTATGACGAGTCTACTAGTATATATATATATATTTAAATATATATACATTGACATATATTCACACATATATATATGCAACTATTTTTTTCAGTCATCAGTTCCGTATGAATCAAATCAAGGTTCAGTCAAATACACAAATGAACAAAATGCATCTACCGGTTTCTATAAAGCAACATGTTCATACACATTACCGGTAGCTTTACTAGGACCTGGAGTACACATATTTCTTGTTGATATGCATCCAAATATCACAACAAATATATCACATGAAACAATACGGAGAAGTCAGGTTACAAGGTCTATCAATATAGGTAAGTGTGGCATATATATATATATANATATAAATAATTAATATTCCATAATTTTATGACAAATATATGGTGCAAGTAGAAACATAATTTTTTTTACATATATGTCAAGTAGACGCCAATGTGCGAATAAGCATGGATTTTACACCAGCTGGAGTCGAAACATCACAGTGGACAAGCGGAGTAGTGAGAAAACTATTTATTGAAAGATATGTTTCGCTTGGGGGTGGAGAAGCAACGATGCTTTCTTTGTTTACTCATAAAAACATGTTGTTCATGGGGTTGTGGTTACCGAGTCCGCCTTGCACGTGGCCCAAAAGAAATATTTTAAAAAATATGTATGCTTGTTCTTTTCCACATTGTTTGCGAAAATAAGTAACCATATTATCGCAATTTATTGTTTGCAAGGGATGTTAGTAATTGTGTGTGGGGGGGGGGGGG
>MUZC01001782.1:416759-441411 GCA_002072015.1 Radix auricularia | reverse complement strand
ATTTCAGAATTATACTAGTGATCTCACACATTCGATAGATTAACAATTAGAGCATATAAATCATCATTGGTTTGCCTTAATCCATATTTAATTATATATTAATTAATTAAATTATCAATTAGTTTATATTAATTAAGAATTGTAATTAACCTAGTACTAGTATTAGCAACATCCGATTGCAATACCAGGGTACATAGTTAGAGTTAAATTACATAGCAGTATGGCAGAGTTCGTCAAGGCCAAGGCTGAGGTCAAGGCTTGAAGCACGCCGGGAAGGCGAATCCCTCGGTTTAGAAGGAGCTGAACTGTTGCAGCACATAAACAGGGAAGTTGATTCATTTATAGAAATGACTAGGGAGAGAGAAGAACGAGAGATGGCCAGGGATAAAGAAGAACGAGAGATGGCTAGAGCCAAGGAAGAAGCAGACCGAGCACACGCTCTTAGGCTGGTGGAACTGGAGATAGAGAAAGAGAAGGTGAAGAAGGAGAACACTAATGTCCCCATGAGCAATCTGGTAATAGATTCCAGGACAGGCCAGATCCACCAATCGCTATTGTTCCCTTTAGACCCCTTTGATGAGAAGGTAGAGTCGATTGAGGTGTATCTCGATCGATTCGAGCAGCTTGCTCGAATGTACGAACTCCCAGAAGACAGATGGAATTTGCGCTTATCTCATGCCCTGAAGGGAAGAGCCTATGAAGTCTATTCCAAGTTGTCAGTAGAAGACTCCAAGAATTTCGCAGCCTTACGAACAGCACTTCTTACCAGGTATGAACTGACAGCATCCACGTACCGGAAGAAATTCAGGACGGCTCGTCTGGAGAAGGTAGAAACGTATAGCCAGCTACTAGTGCGGCTAACGAAGTATTTCGACAAATGGCGCACCCTAGGGAAGTACCCTGAGACTTACCAGGGCGTCATGGAGATGGTGCTTATTGAGCAGTTAAAGGAGTGTATGACCCCTGACCTCCGCATATTTGTAGAGGAAAATGGAGCCACACGCCTGGATCCAGTGAAAGAGTTGGCGGATAGGTACATGACGGCCCACCAAGAGGAAAGGGTACTGTTCAAACCTAAACCTACCAACTATCCAAGAAATGATCAAGTAAGGAGGGAAGAAAGGGGCCCAGGACAGAGTCCCCCAAGCAATTATAAAGGACCGGAAAATTACAGAGGTGGAACATTTTCAAAGTCCGCATCAACGCCTATGAGAAATCGCACTTGGTGCGGAGTTCATAGAACTTCCTCTCATTCCAGCGAAGACTGCAAGAGAAGGAATAACCAGACATCTAATCCACTGACCAACCCACCCATGCCAACTCGACACGTGATGGGGGCAGTATTAGATACCCGTATGCCTGGTAGCAATATTACATTGACTTCACCCGCATGCGAAAGAGTTATGGTGAATGGAAATCCAGCCACATGCCTCAATGACACTGTATGTTCGTATGACGCCATTGTCAACACATCATTAGTCAAGCCAGAGGACATGACTGGTGAAACAGTTGAGATCCGAACTATTGGATGGAACAGCCCTCCAAGAATTCTACCCGTAGCCCACATACACGTAGAAACTAGCTATGTTCAAGGAAAGATACGAGCAGCGGTAATGGACGACTCTATATACGACCTTGTCCTACGTTGTAGGTACGTTTATTTAGGAAAGCCAAAGTACCCAATCACCATTACACCTGTCATCACCAGAGCTAGGGCTAAAGAAACAGAGGAAGAAGACAAGTCTATCAGCACTCCCCAGGAAATGAAGGAGGCACAAAGACGGGATCCGTCCCTAGCTAAATTGATTGCCCATGCGGAAAGGGGAAAGCCTCAGAAGGGAAAACACGAAGTGTTTATAAAGAATATATTATTATATCGCCGACCCATGGGAGGAGATATTAGAAAAAGCAAATTTATTGTCCCAAAGACTAAGAAAGGAAGTGATGAGGAACTTGAGGCAGTTCAACTGCCAAAGAAAAAACCAGAACAAAAAGCAGAAACACAAAATTATGATGTAGATGCTACAAGAAATAATGTTAGTAATGCAAAGACACGGTCCATTAAAAGTCTACCTGGAAATTGTTCAGTGGAGAAAATAAAAGCAATTTCTAATGATATCAAGCAGATCAGACGGAAGTTTGACACTAAAGTATATGTCAAGAATGGTAGAACTCAACAAGCGTATGCCAAGTTGAACAGCAAAACAGCAGCAGAGAAAAACTTTCCAATCCTAAGTGAAGCCATCATTGGGGATAACAAGTTAAAGGTTGATTATGTTGGAGCCAAAAGTATGAACTTTAAGGGACACAAGTCAGTCACTGAGGAAGAAAAGGATCCTTTAAAGCTATATTTAGCTGGATTACCTTTTAATGTGACAGATGCAGATGTTCGCAAATTTTTTCCTCAAGCAAAAGAAATTATTCTACCAATTAGGAAGAAAGGTAAGAAATCATTCGGCTATGGTTCCGTCACATTTATTTCCCATGAACTTGCCAAGCAGTCTCATGATAAGTCACAAGGCATAAGATTGAAAGATGGAAACCTAATTGTCTCGTATGCAAAAATAAAGAAAGAACAATCTCAAGCCTTAGCAAAAAGGAAACAGCCGATAGAAGAAAATCCGATTAGGCCTGAAAATGAGAAGGTGGACAATTTACGCAAGGCACCAAGACCAAGCACTAAAACACAAGTGAGGTCATTCCTAGGTATGTGCGGGTACTATCAGAAGTTCATACCCAAATTCAATCTAATAGCCGCACCCTTGTCCAGCCTAACTCGAAAGGACCAGCCAGAGAAAGTTGTATGGTCACCAGAATGTGAGGAAGCTTTCAATCAGCTCAAGAATGCTCTTATTGAAAAGCCCGTTCTCAGATTACCGGATTTAAAGAAGGATTTTATCCTCAGGACGGACGCCAGTAACGTAGGACTCGGCGCTATACTTTTGCAAGCCGAGGAGGGTTCCGGACATGAACCACGACTGTTTCCTATTGCCTATGCCAGTAGAAAACTCAACAGGGCAGAAAAGAATTATGCAACAGTAGAATTGGAATGCTTAGCTTTAGTATGGGCCGTGGAGAAATTTCAGCCGTATCTTTACGGAAAACAATTCCTATTACAAACAGACCATCATCCCTTGTCATTCTTGTCCTCATCAAAGAAATTAAACGCTAGACTGATGAGATGGTCACTATTATTACAACCCTACACGTTTAGGATTGAGTACATCCCTGGAAAGGATAATCATGGTCCTGATTACTTGAGTCGACACCTACCCGACTCAGAATCAGAAGAAACACCTATGTCAAGTATGTAAAGATGTTAACCGAGGAAAAGTGGATGTTCAACTTTACATAGTATTCTCATCAACGGAAGCCCGCAATGACTCGTGCAAATAACTACACTCCATAGATAGATAGATATATAGATAGATAGATAGATAGATAGATAGATATGTGGCGAAATTTTGTGAGCCCACGGTTATTTGCACCAGAACGAATCAAAACAAAAGGGGAATCACTCTCCAAGAGGTCAAGGAGCAGAGGTCAATAATTATATATGCAATGAACTGGCTGGAAATGAGGCTATCAAGACCGGTATATAAACCCTACAATCAGAAAAATCTGTCTTTTTCTCTTCCGTCCAACATTGATGGAGTAAGTTATCGATTTGACTGTTCAACCCACTGGACCAAATCTCTTACCATCCGCTGATCGAGAAAAGCCGACGCAAATTATTCGTGGCCAGAATCTATGTAAGTTGTACTCTAACTTATTCCCCTGGTATTTGTGAGCATATTTCACACCGATATTTAAATATTAAGATTCGTACAATGTCATGTTGAAACTGTAGACATGTTGACCTAATTAGCCATAAGCCGGCTGCACGCCGGGTTACATGTATCTCATTTCATAAATAAATATGATAACCCGTGAACCATCCGATGGATGGATTATATTGTATTAGTATAACTAATACTATTATTAACTTTAATATAACTGTAATTATATTTATTTCATTCACGTGATGGTAATGTATTATTATTTCCGTCTTAGATTATAGAACATATTAAATAGCCGTCAGGCAGATGGCCCTAATTATATTGGTGTAACCAATAATAATAATAGCATTGTATTTATTTTACCATCCGCTCTCTGGATGAAGTATCATTTTAGTGTTATATTATAGAATGCATTAATTAACCATCAGACAGATGGAGGGAATTATATTGGTGTAACCAATTATATCATTGTGCTTATTCCACCATCCGATTACACAATGATAATGAAATATTATTCCAAACTCATGTTATATTTATATATATATATGTGTGTGTATGTATTTGATGACAATGTATTCATAAAAATGTATTTGATCACCATTTGGCCCCTGGCTCTGAAGGCTCGGCTGCCCAAAAGGTGGATCAAAACAGACGAGAATAGAAACCTTCCTCATATATATTATTTCTATCTCAGTCTGATTTCTAGGCACCCGACTGTGCTGCGAGATAACCTGAACTCCAAACAGCAACCGTCCTAACGAAGTGTCGTCCCACCCGGATCAGGAGCTGGACTCACCGCTATCCACGCGACTTGCATCCGAACAACAACCCACGATTGGACCAGGAGCTGGACTCACCGCTATCCACGCGACCTGCATCCAACCCCTACCTCACCACGCACTGATCGACAGGACCAGAGGAGGACAAGTCATCATCACCAGCTTACTCCAAGTGTAACGCTGAAGCTACCCACTCAGGTTGTTGTTTACACCTCAGAGTGGTAGAAGCCGGTTATTCACACCATCTGTGATTACCGAAGTCACCTGGAACCATAGGTGAAGCAGCCAACAAGAAGCCAACCGCACCGGTTGATGCCTACACATCACCTGTGTAGAAGCCGGTTATTCACACAATCCGTGATCACCGAAGTCACCTGGAACCATAGGTGAAGCAGCCCATAGGACAGATTTGCAGAACCAACCGTTCACGGAGCGGGGTAGTCATTCCTATAAAATTTAAGTATTACCCTATAATTATAATATTGATTGGCACACGCCTTATGATGAATTTTGGCAATAACGGAACTTGTTTCCGCTCACTGTAAATATTGTAAAATAAAATATTATTACAATTTCACCTAATTGTTTGTTGATTGTCGTATTGTGAGAGATCACTAAAGTATACTCGTGTAGGCAGAGAGAGAATAAATTAAATAATATACCCCTAGACAACTTGTCAAAAATATATCAACATCTTTCTCGCCACACGGTATAAATGGTGGCCGTCGTCCGGGATTGATTTCAGAAATATACTAGTGATCTCACACATTCGATAGATTGACAATTAGAGCATATAAATCATCATTGGTTTGCCTTAATCCATATTTAATTATATATTAATTAATTAAATTATCAATTAGTTTATATNACCGAAGTCACCTGGAACCATAGGTGAAGCAGCCCATAGGACAGATTTGCAGAACCAACCGTTCACGGAGCGGGGCAGTCATTCCTATAAAATTTAAGTATTACCCTATAATTATAATATTGATTGGCACAAGCCTTATGATGAATTTTGTGAAAAAAAACGGAACTTGTTTCCGCTCACTGTAAATATTGTAAAATAAATTATTATTACAATTTCACCTAATTGTTTGTTGATTGTCGTATTGTGAGAGATCACTAAAGTATACCCCTAGACAACTTGTCAAAAATATATCAACATCTTTCTCGCCACACGGTAGATAGATAGATAGATAGATAGATAGATGGATAGATGGATGGATAGATGGATAGATGGATAGATAGATAGATAGATAGATAGTTAGATAGATAGATATATAGATAGATAAATAGATAGATAGATAGATAGATAGATAGATAGATAGATAGATAGATAGATAGATAGATAGATCGATAGATAGATAGATCGATAGATCGATAGATCGATAGATCGATAGATCGATAGATCGATATTTAGATCGATAGATAGATATTTAGATCGATAGATAGATATTTAGATCGATAGATAGATCGATATTTAGATCGATATTTAGATCGATATTTAGATAGATCGATAGATAGATCGATATTTAGATAGATCGATAGATAGATCGATATTTAGATAGATAGATAGATTGATCGATATTTAGATAGATCGATAGATAGATACATACATAGATAGATAGATATCCGTAGGTTTTTTAAATTGTATCGATTTTTCGAAACATACAATATTTATTAACTTAAGAAGAAATAATTTAATGCTTTAATATACTAGAGATATTTTGTTAAATATTAGATATAAATTGTATATATACTTTTATTTAAAATTTTGTTCTCAGAAAATAGAGTCAATTGTTTAGGGTGTTTTTTTATTACTGGTATTGGTATTTTATGTAGCTAAAGTATGTTGAGCAGCTTTATGTGTAAGTTTAGTGCAAATTAAAAGCTAGTATTAAAAAAATTTAGAGAGGAAATAAAGATGTAAAATTTCGTAATTTTAGATATATAAGTTTAGACATTTAAAGTTCTAAAACTTTAGGATTGATTAACTTTTACAATTTTGACTTTTTCAAATGTCTCAATTGTATTTAGCTCTAAAACGTTAATCATAATATTATACTTTTGACCATCGAGCAGATAAGGGTAATAACTGTAAAGATAAAATTAACAAAACATCACACATCCGTAATTCCCTTTAGTTGTATATTTTGGTAAGATGAAAAAAAATTAATTAAAGATAATCAAAATTTTTTTTTTAATTAAATACATGAATATAAATATAAATTATATAAATATTTTTTTTTTTCCCTTTCATCCATTGATATTTTTTAATTTGCATTATAAGCTTTCTTAATAAGAGTCAAAGTTTACTAAACTTTTTTTCAGAAAGAAATGAGACGTCAACGAAAAAGACAAATACCAAGTAAGCACATAGATTTATCAGTAATTAAAATCGTATGTATTTTATTAATCACTGCGCGTTTCACCATACAAGATGCACTTTATTAATTATAATAATACTATTACTTATATCAAAATATGTTATTTTTAATTTAATTGTTGATTGATTTTGTTCAAGAATTAACGTGTCTGTTATACTATTTTTTCCCAGTAAAAGACAAGAATACAATACTATAGAGGGTAAATATTTTTTTATGTGTGTNATATATATATATATATATATATATATATATATATATATATATATATATAAATTCATAATCAAAGGACATTCAACTTATAATAATTTATATATGATTTTATTCTCATAAAGATATCATGCATACGCAACTGCATATGATATGTAGTCTGCAAAAAAATGTTTACTGATTTTTTTATTGCAAGCAATGTAATGCCTATAATTTTCGATCTTTGCAAAATGCATTTAGTATCATTATGTTTCTGTTTCATTTTTTTCACTTAGGAACAACGTATGTCAACACAGAGCTGCACGCTTATGAAACAGCAAATATTAAACCCAGTGTTAACATCGAAGGTTCATCAGGTTCTTCCAATGAACTCGTTGAGAAAACTAATTCTAATCCACACTGTGGTAATTTTGAAATTAACATTCATTTTTTTCCCCATTTACATACAAAAATAAAATATACTATGTTGATAACATTAGTTTTACTTTCTTTATCACATATACAAGATACGATATGCGAAGTGGCATACGCTGACCTGCACATAGCTGAATCCTTTGTGTGTGTGTGTGTGTGCGCGCGGTGGGAGGGGGGAGAAAAAAAGGACACAATGAGGAAATTTAATAAATGAAAAACTAAATATATATAACTAAATTTATATGAATTTTATATCACGTATTTTGATATTTGCTCTTACGATTATATTTAAATATCACGATGACGAAATATTTAAATCATAAACATGAAAAGCGATGCAGCAAGGTCTTATTTACAAAATATAATGTATTTATATATTGAAAGATGTGCAAGTATAATCAATCGTAATTGATATGTTGTTCACAGATTTTTTAAATTGAATTTATAGATGTTAATAAAAACAACTAAGTAAATTGAACAGCTTAAACATTATTTTAGATTTCAAATATCATCCCTTTTAATTTTTACCAGTTTTCGTAAAATGATGTAATTTTTCAACAACCTGCAAGTTTATAAGATACATACGAAAAAAATAAGCAAGAGAAAAATGCTTTTTAAAGGCCTCTGATCTTTTCAAAAATTTGTTTTTTATTTATAGACAAATTAATTACTTTCTTAGTTTGTGGGTGCCTTATTATTATAATTAACTATCTTAATTTTTTTTCAGCTGAAAATCATGAAAATCCTTATGATGAGGTAAAAGATTTTAAATAATTGCATCACCATCTTGCAGATAAACGGTTTGACAAATATGTATACTTTATGACTTTATTTCTCTTTTATTTTTCTTTACCAAATGTAGGTAATATCATTGTATTAACAATTTTAACAATTGCACTGACTTATAAATCCTTTTTAAGGGAACAAAGAATATGTTTTAAGTCTTAAATTTTTAAATTTATAATGTAATTTATTTATTAGTTTAACACATAAACATATGCGTAAATATATATATATATATATATTATATATGTGTGTGTGTTAGGTCTAGTACTAATTTTTGTTATAAATTTAATCGATTAATATATTACTTTTGTTTCATATTATTTTTTATGTAACACATATATAGGTCTAGGTAAGTAGCGATTCATAATGTAATTAAATCGGTTAAGTCAGTGTAATTCCATAGCTCCAAAATTGTGTGGCGTAACAAAACCCAAACAATTTCGTTCTGCTTTGATAAAGAAAGGAAAACATAGAAAAACGTTTTTCATAAATACGCATATCTAAAAAACTTTTATTAATACCAGTAAAAAGAATGTAATTAGAGAAAAGAAATGGTTTATACTTATAAGGAAAAACATAGTATTAATATCCTTAAACAAATTATTTGATTGTTCAGCGTTAATATCCATAATCTTAAAGTGATATTTTAATAATTTGTGTACAGTCATTTCAATTCCTTTATTAGCCGTGCATAAAAAATGCAACTCATGTACATAGATAGATGTATAGTTTTAGTGATAGCAATTACACAAACACATATTAAGTCTCATCAAATGAAAAAAAAATTAAGTATCTATTTTAAACAATAACAAAAGCATATTTATATTCATAAATGTGTTTCTTTAAAGCTTTCAACTTGCTTATGTTATAATCAAACATATTCATAAAATAATTTGAATTGAAATTTTGTAGAAATAGTGTACTTAATTATGAAATTTTTATGTTAAGCAACAATGTAACATAATCCTTTGTGTTAACACATTACTAAATTTAGTTCTGAGCTTTCTCTGAGTTTGTCAGAATTATATGTATGAAGAATGTAACTCTCTATTTCTGAGACATATATGTAAAGAATATTGTGGAAATAAACATAAATTTCCAGATTGTATAAATTTAATTTAAAATACTTCTTTAAAAAATTTCTTTATTGCTTTAGATCCGACTTGCAAAGGGATTGCAAAAAGAATAAAAGAAATATCGTCTTTATTATGCTTATAGAATTTAAGGACGTTTTTTATTTACTTTTTTTAATGTTTCCATTTTGTTACAAATCACCAAAGTGGTCCTATGTATGGGTAATATCTAATATGTTGCTGTTTCTCTTTGGTATGTAACTAATGGTAAAAGTTCCCTTATCTGATAAGAGATTGTGTTTAGTAAAAAGTATACAATTTTTTCCCATCCGGGCAGTCGCTGTTTTGATACATTCCGTCACTTGATACTCCCGTCACTTCAATGGACGCGACCATAAGGGTTTCAAGGACCTTGCAGTCACTGCTATTGTCTCGTGCACAAACACACCCACCAGAGTCCAGATTGAAAACAGATTAATAGAAAGTCACGGTACCATTGCACCACATGGGATGAATATGGTCTTTTCTTTGTCCACCTAGGCGGTTGCCCCGCCCACTCTCTGCTTTCCTATATAAAATCGCTCTGTCATCTCTCTGTTTCACTTCTTTTTGGATACTTTGGATTTCTCCGCAGCTAAGATCCTTCATTTTTCATTTGTTAATTTTTATTTTCGTTTTGTTTGTGTCTTGTATGTTCGTTGATAAAGGCTCTTTGCCGAAACGTTCGCTGTTTTGTTACGTCCTGTCAGGCTAACTCTCACCTTGTTTACGTCTTTTCCATTGAATTTTGATACATTCGCTATTTTGAAGTCGCTATTAGGACGGTCGCTGTTTTGACAGCCGCTATTTTGAACCCGTTCCTAATTTTTTGTATAAAAGCCTTTCCCCCCCTGTTTTCGTTTCTTGAAATTATATGTTTTATTTGTAAACTATATTTAATAAGATTGAACTAATGTGTAAAATCACACGCGGAAAAAATACTTAAATTTTAAAAAAATATATAATATTGTATCACGCACATAAAAAATGAGAAATATTAAGTTCAATAGATGTTAAATTGAAATGAGTTTTCAGGTCCATGCGGTCCATGCGAATTATGTTTGGTATAGTTATATCTATAAGTACGTTTACCAATCATTGGAAGGAATTAATTTAGCAATTTAAGGGCAAAGCTATTTTACTGTATATTATTTTATTTCAGTTTATTGACTAAAGCGAGCAGGATACATCTAAAAACTTTAAAATTTTATTCATGTTATAAATTGGACCATACGTAAAAGAGGGCTTAGTGTTTTATTAGTGTAGAGAGAGGACACAAACTTATTTGACATAAAATGACGGTTATAAATGTATGTTAATAAAGTATTACATCTTTATAAGCTTTAAACACGCTTTGTTTAGATTAGAATTATTTTTATAATTTATTGTATATAAATTAAAAATAATTATTTTAAAACAACAAAAATAATTTTACTTCTTATTTTCTTTACTCGCTTAAAAAACATTTCAAGCGATTTAAATAGTTGAAATCTTCTTTGAAACTCATAACTAGAATATTGACAAAAAATTATTAACAAAACAATGTTCTTTTAGGATTTGTTCACAATAGACTTGCACTTAATTTTTTGGAAACATGTTGCTGATAAAAAAATTCAATGTTATTACAATAAATTAGGTCCCTTACTATTTAAAAGTGCAAAGAGAACCACATTTAGCCATCCCGTCGCTGGAGTACAATCTTGATTCTGTAACATTTTTAACAAAGGTTTTGTTTTCCATAAAAAAAACATATCCGAATACATATAACATTCTTATTGATTATCAGTTTGCAAATATTTAGCAAAAATAAGTGTTGTAAAGTGTATTCTTTCGAAAACCATGTATATACTGAAAGAAAAGCTTTAATTCCTGAAAAAAATTGACTCGACGAGTTGCGTCACAACACACAATGTTTTTAAATAGCCACACAATGGATTTTTACATTTTTTGTCAAATACATAATGCTATCTCATTATATTGTTGATCCGTGCAACTTTCTGCATAATATCAGATCCTTGCCCCCTTGACAAAACACTTAGCACTTCACTTAGATATAAATAATGGATATGTCCGACTTTATATATTTCAACTTAAATTAGGGAGCAAACGGGAACAAGACATGGTCCAATATGTATTATGAACAAAATTCACGTTATCAACGAATTGTATAACTTTTATTTTTAAAATATTATCCGTTATGCTTTCTACACCTTCTGACAGTTATTCATAGCCCTATAATACAACATCTTTGCTCCATGAGTCATAGCATCGCCCACCAGGGGTGATAGCATCCACTTTCGGAATCACTGACATTGGGACTTTATGTGTAGATCATTACCAAACAGACATTGTCGTATAAAAATCATTTATTCGTTCTACATGCAATTCCGTGCTTTGGTGGAGAAGATCTTTCAAAACTTAAAAAATGAAAAGAAGAAAGCAATAAAAGGAAAAAAATATAACATAACTGTTGTTTAGTTTTCCTAATTTTAATTTAACATTATGTCTCTCTCTCTCTCTCTTTCTCTCTCTCTTTCTCTCTCTCTCTCTCTCTCTCTCTCTCTCTCCCTCTTTCTTTCTCTTTCTCTCTCTCTGTCGTGGTCGGTCGGGCGGGTGGGCGAAAAAATAAATCAATTAATGTCCCAGGGGCTGAAAATTTGCATATACCCTTGTGATACTTAACATTGCATTGTTTCAAAATTTCATATCGATAGAAAGTACCGTAATTAAATTAATGAAATATTTTCTTTAAATATATTCAACTTATGCAGTGGGTGCTATAGTTAGTATCAACCTGTCACTGGAGTTCAATCCAGCAATTGTTTATGTAAGTGTTTTCCAACTGTAGTGGTCAAATTTATTGTGCGTTTGGCTATTGTACCGAGACTCAAAAATTATTGACGGTTTCGATCTTTGGTGCTGGCAATTGATACTCATTCGGGTAGGTGATTTTCGTTAACCTTGGCTGGCAGTTCGTCTAGGAAAGAGAAAATCTGACTTCAAAAAAAACATCCGCTGCATGTTGCCTACATCCCCTAAAGAACAAAGGCTAAGGGTGTAAAACCCTGACCGAAAACCATGAAATGGAACAAATACAGGTGTTCTATACATAATAGTCATGTATATTACGGCAGCTCCTGCAATGTGTACATATACATTTTATGATATAATATGTTTTAAGATTTATGTAAGTACGTTTTTATTGTTACTGCACTGATGAAGTTTTATTTTATAAATAAAGTTCAATTTTATTTTCTTCTTACACAATTAGTTAGTGTTATTTGTATGTTGTTAAACATTGAATGTTATTTAAGTTAGTAAAAAAAAAAGCTTCTTTGAAATTAGTTAAGTTGTAAGCCCCTGTGCCTCCCCTGAAACGATTCCTCTTTGAGCAAACCTTATTAACATCATGACAACATCAATAGTTTTTATAGTGTCATCTTAGTCAATGCCAGACTATAAAATCTCTCCCGATGTTAGTATCATTTGTTTGTATTTACGTACACCTTAAATCGATTGTTACTATAATGTTGAATTTTGTTTACTAATCACATTGTATTGTGAGTAATTTTAAAATATCTATCAGCTGCAAGATAAGCAAGTTCTAGTATTCTCAAATGTACGGAATTACCTTTATCTATGTTAGGCTGGTAGAAAATTTCTGTCGTAATTGTTTATATATTTGTATATTGCTCATATATATNGGGGGGGCGAATGCCCCCGGGCGCCACGTTAGGGGGGCGCCAAAATGAGTATTAAAACTCATTATTTAATTTCATTTTAATGTAAACTAATGTATCCCAAATACAATTGCAAGATTGCATATTGGAGCTCCGAACATATCTTTATTACAAAACAGTTGTTAAACATGATTTAGGCGTCCCCATTGAGCGTTAAAGGGGCGCCATTCTACTCATAAATAAATGACACATCCTAATGTAGGATTGCTGATGTGTTTTTTTAATTTAAAAAACTGTGCGTTGATGGTAGAGAGCAGTAAGAGACCAATACGATTCTTTTAATAGAGCTACCAGAGACGACACTAAAGACAACCAAAATTACCAAGACAAGAAAAGTGAGTGGCTTAAAGCAGTGGTTCTCACCCTGTGGTCCACTGTAGGATTAATCGAGAAAGACTAGCAAGTAAAAGAATTAACGCAGACTTAAATATATTTCTAATCTGGCCATAATGGTTTTTAATTTTATCAAGCTCGTCAATTAAATTCTCGTCTCTTTGATATCTTATGCTCGAATATGAATTTTGAACGTTAACAGTTACTAATGTATACTGAAGTTCGCTGGTTATCTGACTGTTTTAATTACGCGATGACGTAAGAGATTTTCATGTAGAAATAAATCAAAGCTTGTTGATAGTTTGAACCATGGCTAATGGGTTGCTGTTCTGGCTTACTTGGCTGAAATTTTTAAAAGCTCAATAAACTTAATCCCACTCGGCAAGGAAAGCAGATAAATTATATGACTCTCAGTGACAGAATGTCTTCTTTTACGAAAAAGCTTGATCTTTGAAAAAAAAAATATTTCAAAGTAACTTTGAGATGTTTGATAAATTGTACGAAATCACCGAAAAACCAGAAAATGCAGAAATGATATTTAAAAGTGGCCCGTAGTTTCAAGTGGTCCTGGAATCTCAAAATGTAGAAAACCACTGGCAAACAGAATGGTTAATACACATCCCTTTGCTGCATGCTGTGACTCTTTAAAAAGATAAATCGTACTTCCCCAATTCTCATGTGGAGCGAGTAAAGTGGGAAAGGGTAGGGAAGGTATCTCCTCCCACGGGCTTGTATCAGAGAGTCAAAGCAAGTTGGATTCCTTTCATATGAAACATCAGGCACCGCCCTTCTTTCCTGTCAATCGTCGAAAAAAATTGTTGCTCAGTAGGATCAACTGTTAGAAAAAAACACCAACAAAATGCCGGAGAAATACTAGGTGTAGTACCTTATTTATCACCGGAAATTCAAAATGAATTTATCCACCTACTTACATCGACTGTAAGGAATCAGCTGTTGAGTGAAATCAGAAACACAAGTACATATATATATATATGGGCTGTTATCGATTATTTTGAAAATAAATCGTTTACTCTAAAATAATTGCCAAATACATAATCGATAATTTTTAATAATAAAGCTAAAAATAAGATTTATGTCGTGATAAAACTCAAAATTTCAAGGGAAGTAACAAAAACAGGCGATTGACATGTTTTAAATTTCAATTATAAGTCATAAGTCATAAGTAGTTCAACATAATGTCAATGAAATAAAATAAAAATAATATGGTTAATTAAGTAAAAACAATGTTTAATTTGTATATCATTTTCCCTATAAAAACAGCTTATTTTCACATTAAAATCATATTTTTCAATGCATAAATTTGTACTTAAACAAAGCAAACTAATATTAATTATTAATAATCAATTATTATGTAGAAATCTTGTTTATTGGTATACAATTTCTAAGTCGTTATATTTAAATTTAAACGCTATATTATCGATTTTTTTTATTTTAATCGATAAAATTTTTTTACCAATTAATCGAGCAATTAATTTATAAATTCCGCTGCCCTTATATATTAGGCATGTGATCTACTAATTTAAATTTAATCTTTAACTTATGAAAAAAAAATCGAATAATTAATCGATAATTTTTATTAAACTAAAATAAGATGTATGACGTCATTAATCGATAACAGCCCTAATATATATGTATATATATATATATATATATATATATATATAATTATATAATATATAATTTACTTATAGCAGGGATTTCCAAAGTCCGGCTTGCGGACCAAAATGGCCCGCGAAGCAATTTTTACTGGCCCGGGGCCGCATCTGAAATAATTAATTAACTAACAACATTACCTATAAGAAAAGTCGACAAGTTTTACCGCTTTGTTAACGTTCAATGATGTCAAAAGTCAATAACATTGTATTGTTTATGAATCACTAGACTTGAGTCTTAAAGACTGGCAAGGGGAGCAAATGTATTGGGTTCTGTTTGTTCTGCTGCCTGTGTGTGACGTTAAATTACCAAGTAAACGCTATATTTATTTATTACTGATGACTATCGCCATGACTTGTGAGCACAGTTGACAAGCAACACTTGTCAGTAACAAAGTCAGCTAAGTCAGGCTGGCAAGTTTTTAAACTTCACTGTATCATTCATAAAGAATTTCTTTGTGCTAAACACATTTCATGTGATCGTGTCCTTAAGCAAGTGATAAAGTATAATATCTCTATTCGCCCTAAAACCCTGTTTCACAGCCAGTTTTACCAGTGTCATCTTGACATTCAGAGAGATTACAAAGATTTTATGTATGATAATGATATAAGATGGTTTAGTCGGGGGACAGCACTTAAGCGTGTATACAAATTTTTAAAAAAATAGGGCAGTACACGGAAGATAAGGAAAACCCATTTCTAGAACTAACTGATGCTGCTTGTCTTGCCTAGTTTGCATTTTCGGTTGATGTGGGAAGACATATAAACCTTCTTAACACAATTCTCCAAGGGCACAATGCAGTGGTACGCCAATTATATTGAAATATCAAGGACTTTGAGAACAAGCTGCAACTTTTTCAAATGCAACTTTTCCAAATGCAAGCTAACACCACACATTTACTCTGACTGCAGGAAATCATGACAAATTTACAAGAAAGAAGTTTCAGTTGGCAAATGCACAGGAATGATGCAGATATCACTCCTGTGATGATGAATTTCAAAGACGCTTTCATGACTTAATAACTATTGAAAAGATAAACATGTTTTTTTTTTGTTAAACTCTCATATTTCTCAGTAGATTTTGATAATACTGCGGAAATCTGCAACGGGAATTCATCGAGCTGCACACTTATGCTGAATGTAGTAGCAGACAATTTCTTCTCTTTGACTTTTACACTTAGCTTCATGGTTAAAGAGAGATTAAAATGAATTCAAACATTTGTTTTAAAACGCTTAGCTTATTTGGCTCGACATACTTGTGTAAGCAGACATTTTTAGTTATGAATTTTAACAAGATCTGTTTGAGGACGAGAAAAAGTGACCCTCAACTACGTAATATCATGAGTATCACAACCAGTGGCATTGAGTCTGACCTCACACCTTAATGCATTCAACATCTCAGTTTCACCATTCACAGTAATATTTTATAATAAAACTTCATCATACTATGTCTTTTTTATATTAACATTTTAACCCGGCCCGCGAATATCTTTGCATAAAGGAATATTCCCCACCATGTTAAAAGTTTAGACATCCCTGCCTTATAAAATAGTAAAAAACGCAACTGGATTACATTTAAAAAAGAAAAACGCACACGTACTTATCAGATGTAAAACTTTTAAAATATTTTACCTGCAAAGCATTTTACAAGATTTGTCGTCCTTATTAAACTTTTTAGAAATGATTAATAACTCAACAAAATATGCAGTGGAGTAACTAGTAGATAGTAGCAGGCTTTACAATTGCAATGTCCTACGAACTGTATTGCATCAACATGTGTGACGCCTCTAATGTAGTTAGCATTGAAAGTGAACTTCGCATTTTATTTTCCAGTTACCTGAATGTGGTGGTCGAGAGGTAGCGCTCTCGACTGTCATACCGATTGTCACGGGTTCGAATCCACACGAAGGTGAGGATTTGTTCTCGCGGCCTGAGGAGTCCCCGAGTCACCCAGCTCCGAATGGGTACCTAACTAGACAATAGTTAGGCGGCTGGGGTAATGCGTGGAACCCCTATAGCCGTGGCCTGTGACCGCTGCATCACTTGCCAACAGATCATCTTTCATGGTCTGTGGACGCAATTATCTTCTGCATAGAAGGAGCGTCTGTATATCTAAGATAAGATAAGAATGTTGAATTCCTCCCCACCTCAATTTTAGAGGCTTTACATATTTTAGAACAGTTAAGGGTAGGGGTAGGTCAATTAACACAACAGCGCCGCTGTCCTTGAGATGGACAAAGAGTCAAGATGGACCATGGAAAATTTCATAGAATTAGTAATAGGTTAGCACGTGGAAGTTAGCCGAACGTTTCGAAGTCATGCATGTCAGCGCGTGATAAACAGTTGGTACACGCCAACTGACCAAGAAAATGAGAACAGTCCATTGACCCACGCTGGGCCAGTGGTCCCTAAATACTGAACCCTAACCTTTCAGCAGTCTCTCTCTCAGAAGATTCGTAGTGCACCTTGTCTGAGGTGTGACGGGCGAATAGGAGTTTGTGCTTTGCTGAAAGTTTGTTTTAGGTTTTAGCAGTACCTAGACTTAAAATAGTCAGGTGTATTTTTATAAGTATTATATGTTATTGATATGTCTATTGATATGCTTTGAATAATATATTATTACTATCGTTATCATTAGTTTAATCCTACATGTGGATGAAAATCAGCAGTTTCGAGCCTGCGCTCTTCATGGGGCTTCCTGGAAAACCCCCTTAGCCCTTTGGCCCCTAAGTGACGTAAGAACTGAGACCCCCCCCCCCCCGCCGGAGAGGTCGCAGCTACAAGCGGCCGCCTTGGCGTCCAGGACCATAGGTCGAAAACGCCTACTACTAAAGTGTGCCTCCCGAAGGAGGTGTGGAATTTCCTACTTTGACTCGCTATCAACATAGTATCATTATGGCGCCACCACGGCAGAGCTTTCGAGTCTCAATAGTTTAGATTGCCGCAAAGCGTTGGATCATCACTGACCTACCTATAGTTTCACCCCCACCAGAAGGTTTCCTAAGAGCTGGCGACCAAAAGCATTTCCTATCGGTACCTTTTGCTATTTCGTGCTGGCGCTCCTGGCCCTAAACCGGCACCACTCAACAGCGGGACGAAATGGTCGCTTCGGAGTAACCCTACCCTCAACGAGTACTTTGGTTTTCATCATCGGCATTGCATCTAAATGCTTTGCCTAAGATCCGTACAGCGACTGTAATCATATATTTATATTCGTTCGTCCGTCGAATCGACGAGGACCACTTTAGTCATCCGAGGGTTGCTGAGACTTATTTTGCCTATGTGTGCGCATATGGCTGACAAGGCCGATCCTGGCACGGAAAGTTCGGGAACAAAAGGGACATTGGATGAGTTGATTGTCTCCTGGAGGGTTGACAGCACGGGCCTTTCGGGCTTGCCTCTTCTTTTCTGCGGCGTTAATCCTGTTTGCCTCGCATGTCCTGGCACCTTCATGGATGGATTGGCGCCAGGTGGACCCGTCCAACGCAGCTTCCTCCCACGTGTCTGGGTTTATTGCAAACGCTTTCAGGGACGATTTCAATGTGTCTTTAAAGCGTTTCTTTTGTCCACCATGGTATTGCTGGCCTAGCTGGAGTTCGCCATAGAAGAGTCTCTTTGGCATTCGGGTGAGGTGCCCTGCCCAGCGAAGCTGTGACTGCATCAGGAGAGTGAAGATGCTGGGGAGGCCAGCTCTGGTTAGTACCGTGGTGTCTGGAGTTTGGTTTTGCCACTTTATGCCCAGAATCTTCCTGGGGCTTGTTGTGTGAAAGTGGTTTAGCTTTTTAGCATGGCGTTGATATACGGTCCATGTTTCGCATGCATAAAGCAGTGTAGGGAGCATAACTGCCCTATATACTTTCACTTTGGTCTGGATGGTAATGCCTCTTCTGTTCCAGACTTTCGGGTACAACCTGCCAAAAGTGGAGCTGGCCCTGGCAATTCTGACATTCACTTCGTCATCGATGGTGACATTTTGTGACAGTGTGCTGCCTAGGTATGTGAAGCGTTTCACTGCGTTGAGTTTCTGGTTGTTGACAGTGATGATGGGCTCAACATAAGGCTTTCCAGGTGCGGGTTGATAAAGGATTTCAGTCTTCTTTGTGTTAATTGTCAGACCAAAGTTAGTGGAGGCGCTGGAGAACAGGCTAACACTAAGTTTTATGTCATCCTCTGAGGCAGCATTGAGGGCACAATCTATTGCAAAGAACATGTCCCTGATTGTGTCTGTCCTGACCTTGGTTTTTGCCTGAAGCCTCCGAAGGTTGAATAGTTTGCCATCCGTACGGTACCTCAGCTTAACACCAACCTCTTCGTTTCTTAAGGCCTCTGTCAGCATGGCAGAGAGCATGATGCTGAATAGCGTTGGGGCCAGGACGCATCCCTGCTTGACACCGTTTGTGACAGGAAAAGGGTCAGATGACTATCCTCTGTCCTGGACACTGGCCTGCATGCCCTCGTGGAATTGTTGAACCAAGGAAATGAATTTGATTGGGCAACCATACTTCTCCTTGATCTTTAACAAACCCTCTCTGCCAACTGTGTTGAATGCCTTGGTTAGGTCAACATAGGTGGAGAAAAGGTCATAGTTTGCTCCTGGCATTTCTCTTGTAGTTGCCTGGCAGCAAAAATCATGTCGATGGTTCCTGGCTCTCTTCGGAAGCCACACTGGCTTTCAGACAGGAGTCCTTGGTCAAGATGATCTGTGAAGCGGTTTAGCAGGATTCTGGCTAGGATCTTTCCTGCGATAGAAAGCAGGGATATGCCTCTGTGGTTGTCACACACCAGTCTATTTTACTTTCCTTTATAAAGATGTACAATAGATGCATCTTTGAAATCCTGCGGGATCCTCTCTTGCTCCCATATCAAGAGAAATAGCTGGTGGAGCCTTTCAGTTAGGGCTAGTCCCCTTCCTTGTATACCTCAGCTGGTATGGCATCTGAACCAGGTGCTTTGTCACTTGAAAGTAGACAGATTGCTTTCTGGGTCTCGAGCGAGGTAGGTGGGTCATCCATTGCCTTGTTTGTTGGCACTTGGGGGAGACGATTGATGGCTTCTTCATTGATTGCCGATGGGCGATTAAGGATGTTGTTAAAATGTTCAGCCTACCTCTCCAAGATATCCCCTTTGTTTGAGATGAGCGTGTTTTCATCTTCGCCGAGAAGTGGATTTGAGCCTGAGGACGTTGGGCCATACACTTCTCTCAAGGCTTCGTATAAGTGCTTATAATCACGCCTGTCTGCATAGCATTGGATCTCATCAGCTTTTTTGCTGAGCCAATCGTCCTGCATCTGACGGAGTTTCTGCTGTACAATTCTACGTATATTGTTGAATGCTTCTCTCCTTGAAGTGGATTTTGGGTTATTGATGTAAGCTTGGTGGAGTTGGTGTTTCTAATCCAGTAACTGCTTGATGACTTCGCAATTCTCGTCAAACCAGTCCTTATTTTTTTCTGGTCTGGGGCCCCAGGGTCTCTGTAGCTGAGGTGTAAATCAGCTCTCTAAGAGATGTCCAATATGCCTCCACGTTCTGGTTTTCCGGGTAGGTGGATCTTAAGCGCTCCTCCAGAGCAATCACGAATGACTTCTTGCCACTGGTGGTCTTCGGCTTGGCAACATTCAGCTGTTTGGGGGCCTTCTTCCCTTGTGGGCGCCGTTTAGGCTGAATACGAATGTTGAGCTTGGAGAGGATGAGTCGATGGTCTGTCCAGCATTCAGCACCACACATAGACTTGGTCACTCTTACATCCTGTCTGTCCCTCTTCCTATCGATGACATAGTCAATAAGATGCCAATGCTTCGAGCGGGGGTGCATCCATGTTGTCCTATTGCGGGTAGGGAGGCGGAAGATCGTGTTGGTGATTAGCAGCTCATGTTCAGCACAAGTCTGAAGCAGAAAAAGGCAATTGCTGTTGCATTGCCCACTCCATGGTGTCCAAGTACTCACTCCCAGGCACAGTAGTCCTTGCCAACTCTTGCGTTGAAGTCACCTAGCAAGATGAGCTTGTCCTCATTTGGAACGTCGACAATGAGTGCGTGAAAGTCTTCGTAAAACTTTGCCTTGACTTCATCTGGGCTGGTCATGGTTGGGGCGTATGCACTGATGATGGTGACATGCTTCTTACCAGCTAACAGTGGAAGTTTCATGGTCATGAGCCTGTCATTCAGTCCCTTGGGTAGTCCAGTCATTTTTCCGACAAGGGTTGTCCTCACCAGTTTCTTTACCAGGGACAATTTAGCTGTGGTTTTTGCACATAATTAACGTACATGATTATGCATCTGGAGTTTCTGGTCCAGCTTTATACCCAAGTACGTTGGTGTCCGGTCCCAATTTAGCCTCTTCCCTCATATCTGAAGCACCACCTTATGCTTCAGAGCGTTCCGTCCATTACTGAAAATGGATTGGACCATTTTTTCCGTATTTACTTCTAGGCGCCATTGGCTGGCGTATTTTTCAATACGGCTCAGATCATGCTGCAGCCGGTTCTGCAGTGTTGCGACGTCCTTTCCTGAACTCCATATTACTAGATCGTCAGCAAACATGGCATTCTGTGACTCGAGTATTCCTAGTAGGTCATGGACGTAGGCTAGGAACAATGTAAAGCTAAGCGCTGAGCCCTGTGGAAGCCCGTCTTCCAGTCGTGCCTCGCTGGAAAGCGCTTCTCCAAGCCGTGTCTTGACCGTTCTGTCTGTGAGGAACGATTTTATCCAGCTGTACATTTTAGCAGTGACACCTAACTGCTGTAATTTGTATAGGAGCCCTCCACGCCACACCTTATCGTATGCTTGCTTTAGATCGAAGAACACCGCAACTGTGTGGTTCTTCATCTGAAGTTCGTTTGTCATGGTCTGAATTAAGCGTAGTGCTTGGTCCATCGGGTTGCGTCCCTTGCGGAACCCACCCTGTGCTTTCGGAATGCTTTTGGTTTTCTCGAGGTGCCAATAATGCCGTGCGTTCACTAACCGTTCTGCTACCTTTCCCACACACGACGTGAGGGAAATGGGCCGGTAGCTGGACGGGTGTTCGCCAGGCTTCCTTCCTTACGTATTGTGGTAATTATGGCCTTTTTCCACAGCTTCGGCAGTGTGCCTGTAGTCCAGGTTCGATTGATAAAAGTCAATAGTTTTATTCGCCCTGTCTTGCCCAGATGCTTGAGCATTTCATTGTGAACCTTGTCTGGCCCTGGTGCTTTGCCGGCTTCGCATTTGTTGAGTGCGGTTTGCAACTCGGTCATCGTGAAAGGTGCTTTGAAAACCTCGAGTTGGGGGCCCTTGCTTTGTCTCCTGGAGCTCTCCTTTCGCATTCTGTCGATAGTTTGGCTAAAGTCAGATCTGGCACCTTTTTTATTCACCTGGGCAAAATGTTTATTCAACGCCCATGCGCGCTTTGTTTCACTTGCTCGTTGGCCCTTTGTCGTCGTCAAAGGGGTGGGGTTTTTAACTATATCCGCAACAGATAATGCATCAATTAGCCGCAAAACTTTTCTACCGTCTGAAAGGTCGAGTTTTTCGGACGTATTGATCCACTTGGCCTTCTTCGCCGGACTTCGGTAGTCAATCTGTTGTATGCCCTACGAGCTTCGGGCGTCTTCAGCTTGGCAGCTTTTTTCCGTGCTTTCGCTCCTCGTTTTACCAAATCGTTCAGGCTCCTGTCACAGTAGGGCCTGAATTTTTGTTTCCCGTTTGTCATCGAGATCGTACGTCTCGCAAACCCGAGGATTGTACCAATTAACTTCTCGTAGGTTTCATCCACGTTGCTTCCTGCAACGTCCAGCAGAGCGAGCTTGGTCTCGCTCTCAGCCTTGTATCTTCGCCAATCGGCCTTGCGCAATTGCCAATGCCTTCTGTCAAAGCGAGGTTTATCCGCACCAAGCACAAACTCAATCAGTATTGGGAGGTGGTCGCTTCCAACATCCTTCAGTACCTGCATTATATGCCTGGACTCTAGATCCGCTAAGATTAGCGTTAGATCTCGGCGGGACTCCGTGCTGTGTCCCGTGTGCAGCAGCGTCGGCTCGCTGTGCTCGTTTTGTAATGTGATCAGGTTCGTGCCAATACAGATATCCTCGATATATCGGCCAGACGCATTCCGCTCGGTGTAGCCCCAGTCGGGAGACTGTGCATTAAAGTCCCCTGCTATTATCGTACGACTTAGTGTGACGTCTTCCCCAGTTGGAAGCGTCATTGGTTTCCTGGGCGTATTATAGAAATTAGTTATCGTAAAGCCAACGTCGTCTTTGAACACCCTTACAGTTAGGGTGTCAGTGTTGCTGAAGCACTTGGCTTCGAGCAATATCACCGTTACATCGTTCCGGAACGCTGTGGTAAGGCCCCGGCATCGCCGGTCGCACCTGCAATGGTACATCGAGTAACCAGTTGTGTGAAACGGCTTACCCTTTAGAAGCGTTTCTTGGAATAATGCTACGTCCGCATTCCTTTCGTGGAGTAGTTTAGTTACTTTGTGCGCTTTTGCCTAATACCACAGACTATCAATTGCAATACTACCAGGGCTTAATAAGGATGGCCCTTCGCACCCGTACCATGACGGTCAGTTGCCGGTTTACCGATCGGACGCGGCCTGTCATTCGTCACTACGCCTAGAGGGGTGGTATTTTCCCCAGCCAGCATACCACAATTTGCCGGAACTTAGGGGTTTATAAGGTCCATTCCAAGACCTGCTTTTTTCGAAATTAGGACCATTAATTATGAGAGGGAGTAGGCAGAAATCTTAAACTAATTGAGGGCGATTCGTGAGCGTTTCGCCCCTTGCCCAGAGAGTCTTCCGGTCTTCATCGTTCCTAGACGGGCAATGCTGGGTATAGGCCTGCTCCTGTACCCAGCACCAGACCTCAAGGTGAGGTCTAGCACATCCTAACGTTATTACGAAAGGATCCGGTGCCTGTGTTTATTAAATTAAACATTAGTTTAATAAGATATTCGATATTATTGTTTTCAGCTAGTTAAAAGAGTGGTAGAACTAGTAAGTTGTAGTAAGTTGTAAAGCCATTAGAGTGACGAGAAATCACTAGGCTACAATCCCAGGCAGGAGACGTGCTGAGATCTGGAGTGAGGAAGGGAGATGGTGACCTTGCTCCACACGTGGAACCCTTGCTGTCGGTGACCATCCCTGCAAAGCAGCCGACTGCCGAACATCCTGCACAGCTGACACAGTGACCCCATACCAAGGAGGTTTGATTATACGGAGATGCCGTGACGTCAATAGGCTGAAGCCTGACCACACCCACGGCAGCCATCTTGGTGTACTCAAAATTTTGGAAGCTGTATAGTGTGTAATATTGTAATATTTGAACGTTATAAAATACTGCGTAATAGATTATAATAAACTTCATGTTTTAGGTGCACATTTCTTTTTTTTTTTTTTTGTTTACTTATCTGCACACTGTTGTTGTTTCGAATAAAGGCATATATATACATATATATATATA
>MUZC01001782.1:392836-414692 GCA_002072015.1 Radix auricularia | reverse complement strand
GGGGGGGGGGGCTTGAGCCATCACATTATCTTAATGAAGTATAGCTACCCTAGACAGTGATACTTAACACTCAGCATTTGTGCGAGCACCCTCTATTTACATTAGCGTGTACCGAACGTATTCTTCGTTGGAGGCGACGTCCGTATTCAACATTGTGAACCTTTGTCCAACACTAATTTGTTTTAGGGCTTTTGTATTAAGGACATTTATTTTAACATAAATATAAATTAAAATTTATTATTTATGTCTAATATTTTATTTCTTCCATGATAATTTTATAATAGTTTTATAATTTAAGAATTTAATAATATTTTGACACATTAGGAAAGGTTTTCTTTTTTTTTTTTACTAATTGCTCTCTCTTTTATGAACATAGCAAAACACTCTCTTCTCCGCGGGTTGTGTGTTGCTGACTACAAAGGAAGCTTTACACCTTCTTACATAAAACCGACACCGGTGCACGGTACAGGCAGGGTCAAGGGTTGCATCGCCTCCCAGTGTTAGGCAAACGAAGAGAGGGCAAGGAAAGATTTGTTGTCCGTTACAGTTTACACTTATTAGCCACACTATACATTAGCGAACATAGTGTTGAGAGTATTTTTAGGATAGTCTATTTATGTTTATGTATGTTAGTGTTAACTAGGATATTTTTAGTCTAAGACCGTATAATCGTATACCTTGAAAAAACGATATTCGCTCTTAGATTTGGCAGGTAGGCGGCAAACTATAAACTATATTCGTATTGTTCCGTGTTTTATTTTACATACTAATTATAAATAAGTGAGCGCAATACTCATCCGTTTTAAACTTACTCAAAATTACTGTCTTGCATTTGCAACATTAATTTACATATCATGAACAATGAAAACCATACAGGAACTTCGAGAAGAAGCCATCGAAATTGGGCATTAAGGAAAGTAAATACATAAGTTCATACAGGATATTATGTATAGGCAAGAACAATTAGATGAACAAGAAAAACAAGAAAAAATCCGCCAGGAAGAAAGGGCAGAGAAAATCGGCCAAGATGAAAATGACAAGATAAAAAGACTAATGGAGATTGATAGAAAATTGGATTTAGAGCGAATATAAAGATGGAAAGAAATAGAGGACATCAAACAACGAGCAATAGCAATAGTTTAGAAGCAAAAACCAAAATGTCACCTTTCAGGGACAGAGTACATTGGAACCTACCAAACTTCAACGACAATGAAGATTTGGACAGCTATCTGTTGATGTTCGAAATGACAGCTTCGCGTTGTGGCATTCCTAAGTCACAGTGGGCTGACCACTTTAAAATTTCCTCTAAGCTGCGACAATTAATGACAACACAGGACATGCTAACAAACAGGACAGATTATGACCTAATTAAGACACAGCTCCTGCGGCAGGCAGGATATAATAGTGAGAGGTACAGGGACAAATGGATCTCATTAGTGCCTGCTCAGGTGGACTTTCGATCGTATCACTCAAATCTAATTAGGACATTGGACATCTGGTTAAATATGTCATAGGCACATACAACTTTTGAAGGACTTAGAGACCCACTCTCCCCTAATAAACTTCTGCTGAATGTTAACACATCTGCATTGAGATCAATTTTGCTTAAATAACACAAAAACTGTCCAATGGTTTCAATAGAAGTAGACATGCTTAAGTTCATCCACGATGGAAAAATATCACAATCTAGCACCAATAGAAAGATGCCATCTGTCGATGCAGAGGCAGCAATGGTATCACAATCTTCCTCTAGGTATAGGTCACGATCAGTACCCTTAATTCAGGATCTATTGTCTGCTATGCATGTAACAAAACGGGACACATAGCCCAGGCCTGTCAATTTAATAAACCTAGAACCGCACCAATAGATCAAGGCACACGCTCTCAGCAATTTACTTCCAACAACAGTTTTCCACGAATGCAGGGAGGATCCAATTACAAGGGAAATGAGGACAGTTACAACTAATACAACAATAACAAACAAGGAAGACCACAAAAAGGCACGGCGGAAATTATAACTACAGAATATAAACAATGAATGCGTTCAACACTGTAACGTTTAGAAACTCAACGTCAATACAGCTAATAGGCCAATACCTTTTTATACAAAAAACATTAGACAACATTGAAACTGAGGACAATATTTTCAATAAATCTGTAGGAAAATTACAATTTAGTGAGGGCCTACTATTTGAAAAAAAAATGACAGTCTTACGAAATAGTTGATGTAGTATTATATGTTGTAGAAAATCGTTAGTGACTCATAATAATTATTCACCAGAGAAGTTTGCCTTAAAACAAATTGACGGCTCAGTCCGGCAGTTCCCTACCGCACATGTGCATATAAAGACGTCATATCTAACGGGAACGTTTCTCGCCGCTACGTTTGAAAACCCGGTAGCCGAAGTTATCATTTGGAACGTAGGAGACGCTACGCCCTCATGTTTACCCGCAGGTGCGGTAACGCGTGGCTCAGAGAAGAGGGCGAACAAAGAAAAGCCTTTGATGCCACCCTACTTAACAATGGACATGATCAGTACTGACCTTCGCCAGGATCAGTTAAATGACCCTGACCTACAACACCTGTGAGATAACGCCAAATCTGGCACACGACGGCTAACAAAGACAGGAGCTGTAACATTTATAAAAAATAAAAAAAAAGAATGGTCTTTTATACAGAGTGTTGAGTGTTCACTTACCATTCAGACCACTCTAAAGTAGACAGCAAACTTGTCACATCTACAAAAAAAAAAAGACAAATAATATTAGAAACCGCACATTCCTCATCATTAGCTGGGCACATGTCGATTCGTCGAACTAGAGATAGAATTTATTCTGAATTTTTAAGGTTGCATGTAGACGAAGACATTAAGACGTACGTTAAATCTTGCCCAACCAGCCAAAAAGCTAGACCGGCAGGCCGTGTACGTAAAATAGATTTAGGAACAATGGAAGTGGTAGGTACACCATTCACCAAATTAGCCGTAGACATTGTAAAACCACTTCAGAGGACGGACAGGAAAAATAGGTATATTTTAACCCTAGTAGACACAACTACAAGATGGCCAGAGGCTATACCTTTGATGAATAAAACGACGGAAGACGTTCAAAAGGGTTTATTCAATATATTTTGCAGATTAGGGTTCCCACCCTATACTGTCTGACAACGGTTCTTAGTTCAAATCAGACATAGATCACCAATTTTGCAGATTTTTAAATATCAAACCAAAAATGTCATCGATATACCATCCTCAATCTAACGGTATGGTTGAACGATTTAACGGGACACTCAAATATATCCCTAGAAAAGTGGCAGAAAACGAACTTGATAACTAGAATTGATTTATTTCTGCTGCACTATTTGCTTAACGTGAGATTTCAAATGAAACAACCGGTGTTTCACCATATGAGCTGGCATTTGGTAGGAAAGTACGAGGTTCGATATCAATTTTAAAAGCATTTTCATTAATATGGACGTAGATGACATGCAAAAACTGATAGTTCTGAAAAAGAGGTTAAAATCTGTAACGGAAACAGCTATAACCCATGCAAAATTAAAGATTCATGATGCAGAACTCTACTATGACTGAAAAACTAAAAACAAGGACATACAAGAAGGTGATCATGTACTAATAGTAAAACCAAACAAAGGCAACAAACTGATGCTGCAATGGGAAGGTTCTTTTTGGTAGATTGGAAATTATACAAATTTAATGTCAAAGTGAGAAAAGTGAAATCCCTGAAAACAAACCACGATAATAGATTGTGGAAGTTTCATAAAAGAGAAACTAACCCTCCGCCTACAGTTAAAGCACAGAAAGAAGTAACTCATATTTTGCACAGGTCTCTTGCATCAGTCATTAACGAAAAAGTTAAATATTATAACGAATGTGATTTTGAAACAACCAAAGTTCCATCGCTGGATTCACATAAGAATCAGTCAACGACAGAAGCATTAATCAACAGTTAACACAAGGGCAGGTAAACCAACTAAAGAGGCTATTGTGAGAGTTACCTCACTTATCTCCGACAATCCTGGTAAAACAAATCCAGGACATCATAACATATAATTAACATAAGACATACCTGTCACCCTTTAGCCCTATGCTATACCGTACAAGCTACAGAATGTGCTGGCAGAGGAAATAAAGCACGTGTTAAAATTAGACATCATCTTACGCAGCACCTATAGTTCTAGATAAGAAAACAAAAGATGGGAAAATTAGAACATGTGTCGATTGAAGGAGACTAAACTCAATCACTAAATTTGTAGCTGAATTCATCCCAGATCAGGAAGAGATGATGTCAAAACTGCACAATGGCAAGTACTTTAGTAAACTTGATCTAACTACAGGCAAATACCTTTAGATGATAAAAGCAAAGCCTTAACTGCTTTTAGAGTACTATCAGGATATATCAATTTAAGCAAATGCCTTTTGGCCGTGCTACAGCCCCCCCCCCTCCACTTAGTTTTTAACAATATACTTAGGAAATTTTTCAGGGCATGAAAAAGTCTATACTTATTTTGATGACATTTGCATTTTGTCCAGCAACTGGGAGAAACTTCTAAACGAGTTGAGAGAAGCTTTTGTCCGGCTAAAAGAGTCAGGGTTTAAACAAATCATCAAAATTAACGTAAGTTTACTCAAGCCTTAGTTTTCTTGGACACGTCGCTTGAGATGATACTTAAAACTGGACCATGATAATGTTGAAAAGTTATTGAAATTAGAGCAGCGTTAAAAAAAACACACAAAAATGTCCGTAGCCTAATAGGTTTTGTTTCACATTACAGTAAGTTTATTCCCGTGTTTGCGAGATTCACAGCATCGCTTACCAATTTAACCAGAAAGGGTAAGTCAAATAAAAAAATATAGACTGTTGAGTGTGACAGTGCATTGAGGACAATACAAACTCTCCTTTCAAGTTTCCCCATTCTAATGCTACTTAATATTAATCTGCCATTTTTTGTTAGCACACTCGTTGGTATAGCACAATTTACATCATGATGCTAACACTGTACTACCGACAATGCATATTCAATTTTATTATAATTTTGATTTTTTAAATAACAATCAATAAAAAGTTTGTGTTCTAGTCATTTACAAAATTAGGAGTTGAGATACCTACAACTTTTTTAAAAATTTCAACATTTTCTAAATGGTATCGGATAGTGTTCACAATTATATTGTCAACATTTATAAAAAAAAAAAAAAATAATTAAATTACTGCAGCTGGCGTGATCAAAGTTCTATTTTTTTCCCCTTTAAATATTCAAAATGATTTGCAAGTGTTCTTGAGGATAATAAAACTATAAATGATACTTTGAAGTGCAGCAAAGGCATAATTAAAACAAGTATACCATTGTTTCCTGTCATTGAAGATAACGATTCACTATGTTCGAGATTTACTAAAAATTGACAAGGAAGCATAATTACCGTCATGGTAAGTATAATTTTAATTAAATTCTATGAAATCAGAATAGCCAAGGCATTAAAAAATAAATGTTTTAGCCATTTATATTTAAATTGGAATTAAAATAGATTTTTACAAGTAATGTTCTAACGTGTAATATTAATACGTAAATAATACTTAATAATGTATACATATTAATATATATATATATATATTATATATATATACATATATAAACATACACATACATACATATTAATATTGATAATATAATTTGAACGATCTAACATTGTATTTCTTTCAATAAATGATAATTTTAAAAAAAATATTCTCCATATATTTGCGTGTTGTGTTTTTTGTATTTCTACAAATATTTGTTTGACTTGGGTCTAAATTGCTTTAAATACGATAATTCAAAATACATCCCTTTTGTCCCTATTCATATATCACAGGTTATATGAAGAGTATATTCTGCAATTATACTCAAAGTCACTTTTTTGGATACTTTGGATTTCACCGCAGCCAAGTTCCTTCATTTTATTATATATTTTTATTCTCGGTTTATTTGTGTATTGTATGTTCGTTGATAAAGGCTCTTTGCCGAAACGTTCGCTGTTTTGTTACGTCCGGTCAGGCTAACCTTTACCTTGTTTAAGTCTTTTCCATTTAATTTAGAATAGCATCCAAAGATTTAGTAGAAAATATCAATTATTATTTATAAAAAATTCAGATAGAAAATTGTTTTATTTTAATTATCAATATCGGGATGAGTTTTCTTCATTATCATATTGTATCGAACTATTATTACAATAAAAAAACAAACAAACAAAAAACAACCTTTCTTGACATAAGTTATCTATAGGGTCTATACTAGTTGTTGCAAATTTATGCTTCAAATTGTATTTATATTTTATTTCTTCATAATTTACTAGTTGACCTACGTCGTAGCATACACCGCTAAGGAGCGATGAGGTACACACTGATGCGGGTACACACAGTTGCACATGACTGGACAGCGAGTGAGGGCGCATAAGGTATTCATTCTATGAAGCTAATTGTTGAGGAGAGTGTCTGACTAGTTTTCCGTCACTGAGCAAAACGGAGAGCACGAAGTTATTATGCCAATGTCGAGAAACGAAAAGAAATGGGCACAAACACTAAATTTTTTATAAATTACAAAAGTAATGCCTTAGATGGAGGCTTGAACCTACCATCTCCCGCGTGTTAGGCGAATGTAATAACCAGTACACTACGAAATACATGCAATTAGGTTTTTCTGAAAGAACAAAGTAATTGACCATAATTGTACGCATTCCTTGGCTCAGTTCAGCGCCCCCCCCACCCTCTGCATTACCTTTTCTTGCCAGCTCATTGGTCGGTAGGGTTAGACAGCTTACTGTGTGTTCGGCATGGTTAAACCTGAAAGATAATTATATTATTCTCTCTCTCTCTCTCTCTCTCTCTCTCTCTCTGTATATATATATATAGATGTTGGCTAATAGAGGATTGGCTTCGGACCTAAATTGCTTCACTGGCAACCATCTTCGATTGTAATTATTTACATAATAGAAATAATAATATTTCTTGATTTGCTATATTCTTCTAAAAGTTTGAGTAATAAAATTTGAAATACCTTTATTACTTGTTCTATAGCCAGTTCGTTAATAAGTCAATTCCCACTCCTCTTTGCAAAAGCAAAGTATTCAAAGTGTGTAGCAGCTCGCAAGCCAACTCCTGAAAACTAAGAGCAACTTAAACAAAGTTGTACGTTTTTTTTTTTACCTATAGGCTAAATCAGCAATTATGATTGTCTGATGTGTACTACATATATATTTATTCCTGCCATTTTAAAGGCAAAAGTTACAGGTATTTAGAAAAAAAAAAATTCTTTTGTAATCAGTACCTACAGCGAGTACACTAAAAGTCGTTGCTAAAAACAAAATTTGTAAAAATATTTATTAAAGCATTCACACAAAAATGATTAAATAAGTATAGGGTAAAAGTTTAATAACATGTCTGTCGCTCCTGGTAAAGCAGTCGAATTTCGTAGCAAGTAGAAAATGACCTTGATGATCTACTTAAGTTTTACAAGAACAATAGCGACATTCAATGTGCATGGATAAATCACCAATGATCCTCTCATGAGCGATCCCCCAACATTTCACCCATGATTTTGTCCAAAAATTACGGCTTCGAGTATGTACGGTACATTATTTAAGAAATATAGCAGACACATAACTGCAGTTATATTGTGACATTTAAACATTAACTTACACTAATAACATGTTTAGAATTATGATTTTCATACTACTTATTAACATTTTTTTTGTGTGACAATTTTCCTTTTAGAATCGTAGTAGCCTATATTGAAGAAAATTTGTTTTTTACTTTGCATAATTCGATTCATTTAATCACATGTGATAAAAAAACTTTAGAATCATGACAAAAATATATCATAAATTGAAACACTAATCTCCCAACAGAAAACAATGTTTTAGAGATAAAGGGGGAGAAACATGTACATTTCTTTATTTATACATTGCCGTTATGAACCAAGAGGGAGATATTAAAAGAGAAAGAGCGAAAGTCAGAGAGAATGTGTGTATGCTTTAATGGTAGAGGGTGTGAAGAAACATAGAGAACTAGAAAGAAGGAGAAATAGGAAGAAATATTTTTTGTTTAAAAAATGGAGATGTAGGGAAAGATAACATTTATATGTATCAGGAAAGGAGAGATTTAGACAGACATTGTGAGGACAGCACATTGTTATTAGAGTTGCTCGTTCTTTATAATTGACTTCATTGATAGTTTTGTTTACTTTACGAGATTTTTATAATGTATTTATTTAATTTATGCGTGTATTGTTTCATTGTGATAGAAGAAGCTAAACTGTGAATAGTACTTTCGCGTTAACTATGACAATAAATTCAACATGAAGCCTTTTTGTTTAAATTTTATGTTTTTTTCTTTAACTTACATTTCTATTTTTAAAACGATTTATATTATTGACAAATACCATTGCTAGTATGTATTTTTTTTATTTCCTAATTTCTTATTGCTTCTAGTTGGATATAAAAGATTTTCAATTTCATCCTTATACCTTCGATAATATCACACGTTTAACTCGTCCAGTTATCCTGAATTTGACGTACATTTCCTTTTTCTTCATTCACTAGCGCTGACTGTTTTTTGTGTGTTTAAACCCATGAGCTCTAAGGTAAGGATTGTATTATGAAAAGAACATTAAAAGTTAAAATAAATATAAATCAATATATTAGAGACCGGTGATAACTTGCTGGGGATTAATAAAACATATGTAAAATCGACTATTTTTTTTTGTTTTTTTTTTGTTTCAGCAAATTAGATTGTAAGAAAAATGTTGTTTTTTGAACTAAAAAATACAAGTGTAAACTTCATGTACTGTATATTTCCACGCATAAAACAACTGGGTTAATAAGATTACCCCCCTGTTACCTGTTAAATATATGTTTGAAGCGTTTTTAGCTGTATAAGACACCCCTCTTGAAAACATTATATTTTGAAACTGGTATTTTTTTATATTTCTTTTTACTTCCCTGTGGGGACATGATGGGGACTTGACTTCTAGCCACTGTACACTTTACTGTATTTCGGTACAGGTGCTATTTCTGTATTACTGATATAGTGTTGTACTGTATTACTGAACTTATATTGTGCTGTACTACTGCACTGGTGTTTTACTGTATTGCGGTATTGGTGTTGTTATGTAGTACTGTATCAGAGTTGCACTGTAGTACTAAATTTATGTTGTACTGTAGGACTGAACATGTGTTGCACTGTAGTAATGAATTTGTGTTGTACTGTATTACTGAACTGGTGTTGTATTGTAATGCGGTATAGTGTTATACTGTATTGCAGTACTGGTTTTGTACTGTAATCCGGTACTGGTGTTGTAATGTATTTATGTATTTGTGTTTTACTGTATTTATGTATTGGTGATGTACTGTATTTATGTATTGGTGTTGTACTGTATACGGTACTGGTGTTGTACTGTATACGGTACTGGTGTTGTACTGTATACGGTACTGGTGATGTACTGTAACACGGTACTGGTGTTGTAATGTATTTATGTATTTGTGTTTTACTGTATTTATGTATTGGTGTTGTACTGTATTTATGTATTGGTGTTGTACTGTATACGGTACTGGTGTTGTACTGTATACAGTATTGGTGTTGTACTGTATACGGTACTGGTGATGTACTGTATTACGGTACTGGTGATGTACTGTATTACTGTGCTAGTATTTTACTGTATTGCTGTACTGGTCTTGTACTATATTGCTTGACTGATTTTGTACAGTATTAATGTACTGGTGTTGTACTGTATTGCTGTATTAATGTTGTAATGTTTTACTGTATCTGTTTGGAATTGTATTTCAGTATTGATTTTGTACTGTAGAAACAATTTCACATAAGATAAAACAATATCCGACGTACAAGACGATCCAGGACTTTTGAGAGCAATAGATGGAAAGGTAGTCTTAGGTTAAAGTTGTTTTCTTAAAATAATTTTTGAAAAAAAAAAGAATACAATAATTTTATAAGTATATAAATAACGATTTCTGTCAAGCGACTTAAGGCATAACACAAAAAAAAAAAAAAAAGATTTTGTTTTCAGATGACCACCGTTTTATAAAAAGAATCTGGACCTGTATAAATTATTTTTAATGTTTTAGATGACAAAGTTGCATTTATTTATATTGAGTAGACATTTTATTTTAAAAAAATCATTAAGAATCAAACACAGTTATAAAAAATCATGTTAAGCCTGGTCCCTTTTGGAACTCAGGACGTGTTAGCGCATTTTCGTATTATGTATTAGTACTTATGTTAGATATCAGCATTATGTAGTTATCAGTAATTGTGTTTAGATTTTAGACATATTTTTATGAATTTTCTTGTGTAATGAATATACCTGACATTTTTTTAATTTAAAAGTCATTTCTTTACATTTTAAAAAAAATTATTTTCTCTTTAATCTAACTACAAGTCACCACAAATGATGACGTAAAACTCTCTAAACTTTTACACATATTCTAATGACGTCAACAAAAAACAAAAAAAAAAAAAAAAAAAAAAAAAAAAAACTAATTCTTTTGCACACCTTCGCACCACTCTTGAATGCTTGATAAATGATGTATTCGACTTCCGGCAATGGCGGCCGTTCTCTGCGCCAGTGTTACCTCTCGATTCGCAAAGTTTTTTGGTAGTTTTAACGGGGTTTTTTAACGGATCGAGTAACTGAGTGTTGATGCACAAATGGAAGGTCAGGACATAGAAAAAACATATATACATCATGGGTCTAGGACTTATGGATGCTGTGATCAATGATGATGACAGCCGGACGGACAAAACGGGTGCAATAGCGCATTCGACTTCTCGAAAATGCGCTAAAAATTAAATGTGAAAAAAAGGACTTAAAAAAGTTAAATTATGTCACAAATCGTACTTTGTGTAACGGTGTTATCTATGGGGTTGTGAACAATTGCACAGTAACACTCACAAGAATAAGAGTCACTGTTAATTCAGAAATAATTTATTAGTATAATTGCATTATACACTTCATGTATAAGACCATCAGGGAAAGAGTTTTACTAACAAACTTAGCCAAGAAGAATCTGCACTGATGGCCCAACGTTAGCTGAATTTACCAAGTCACCCGCTTTTACTCTGACCACACTTTATGCTCACCTCCCCCTTTCTGTTGCCTAAGTGCCGCATAGACAGAGATTCTCACCTCCACAAATAGCACGCAAATTGTTATGAAAAACATTACAATTTAAACCCATTTTGTTCAATGTGATTTTAATGTTAGTGAACTGTTAAATGAACTGTAATGAACTGTTAATGAATTATAAATGAACTGTTAATGGACTGTTAATGAACTGTTAAAGAAAACTACAACAGACAACACTAGATGTGGTGGTCGAGAGGTGGCGCGCTCTACTGTCATACCGATGGTCACGAGTTCGAATCCACGCGAAGGCGATGATTAGCTCCTGGGGTCTGAGGTGTCCCCGAGTCACCCAGCTCTGAATTGCTACTATCAAAGATAGCTGTATATTTGAGATAACACTAGTGTATATCTGAAAATTAAAAGAAAAACAATTTAACTAGAGGTAAGTTGCGATGTTCATAAAGCATTACAAATTACAGCAAAGTTGAGCATTACTTTAAATAAACCTAAGGCCATGTTACATCTTGTTTTGATAATTTTAATAAATATTACACATCTACTGCATTAAATGTTCAATGCCAAGTATCTAAAATTATTCATTTTCGTTCAGTAATTAGTTTTGATTATATAAATATAGAGAATATTTAGCTAAAAATTCCTTTTTAGGAAGACAAAAACGGGGGAAAACGTAATAAACACAGCTTTACCAAATCATCAAAAATAAGAACACACATAGAAAATTATTGATAAACATTCCTATAATACTTATAGCCAAATGAAATATCTATATAGTGAGGATTTTCTATACTACACAAGAAAATAATTTTAAAATTCGCATACACTTTTCATTGATCATTTCTTTTAAATTAATTTTGTTTTCTGTTTCAGAAGATGATATTATGCATTGTAATAATGCATATTGTAGTAATACTTGATAGTAAGTTTTGTTAGCAATTAATTTTTAAAATTAAAAAAAAAAAATTATACCATAAAAAAAAATTAAATATAAAACCAAATCTATATTTTTATGATTTAAGTAAATCAGCACAGTCTATGAAAGATGTAAAATTTTTTAAAAATAATAAATTTATGAAGTTGTCTCTAAAAATTAAAAGTATGTATATCGACAGATCCTACAACGGCTCAGTACTTTGTGGCAACACCAGGACAATCTCAATCAATCACGTGTATTGGTAACTTGAGTTCAGTGCAATGGATTCTTCAAAATGAAGGTCAAAATCGAACACTGTTTGATTGTGAATCATCAAATAACACATGCGTTTCCAGTGATGGCAACGACACAATGTATATTGCAAACATTACGACAAAGCCCGGGTCCTTTAGTTCGACACTTACAATCAAGTCAGTCTACGCTAATCTTAATAACACAAAATGGTTCTGTATAGCCGCTAATATTTCCTCAGAAGTTTCTGTAACAACTGTGTATAAGTTATTTGTATTTGGTGAGTTTAGTTCTACGCTGCTATGTATACATTTAGATTGAAAAGGTACAATATGTGTACGAATTCCTTTACATGTATTTTTATAACAAAAACCTTCAGTCCTATCATAGTTACAAACTTTCGAAAAGAAATAGGGGGGAAGCGCAAATCATATTAATAGACAGGCAGACACCGATCTCAACATTTGCCATTTTTAAAATTTTCAAGTATTTTATATTGTCGAAAAAATTTTCCACTGGCTACCTCTTTAATAAACCCCTTGCTATAGCTTCCGTAAGGATTCATTTTGTCAAGCTGAAGTAAGTGATTGAGCTATGCCAGGTTGAGTCCTTTAATTGTTGCTAATATTTATTTAATTTGCTTTATTAATGTCTCTCAAAAAAAATTATTTCATCCCTAAGTTACTCATTATAGTTTTGTTCTAAATAATTGATTAGCGGAATAATTGTCATGATGTTGTTTTCGAATGCCCGCAGCTCGCTATCATTGCCAAATGAGTGTTCTGCCTGAACTCAGCCTTGTTATAGAATTATAATTTTTTTTAAAATTAATTTTTTCATTGAAGACATTCCTTAAATAATTTTAAATAACATTTAACTTATAGTTCTTTATCTTTCAAGCTATTAAAAAATATATTTATAACATTTAAAAAAAACAAAAAACAAACAAACAAACAAAAAACGTTGATATTTGTGTTACTGGCTGTGGCATAAAGTAGGAAATTTTCAGTGGCGTAGCTAGAGGCGGAGGGGGAGGTCCGCACCGGGCGCCACTTCTACAAAGGGCGGCATGTGTAGGCCTTTTAAATGTAAAGGCATAACCGAAAACCGCCCTTTTTCTTTTTAAACGGAGAAAACCAAGGTGAAACAAAAATATTCTTAATTTTGAGTCTAATTAAACGTATTTGTGCAACATTTGTTTTATTACATAGTGGTTGTTATAAAAAAACTAACGCCAAACCGTTCAAAAATTTACTAAAGGTAACGATTTGTTTGGAAAATTAAGATTGCACTTTTATAAGAAAACTTCACAAAAAACAACACATCTATTAATATTGGCCCGACTGTTTTTGCGTGGAATATCGACATACGCAGAATGATGCGCTAACATGTACCTTCATGACATGGTGGTTCAAATTTTGTTTAACTTGCAAGTAGTAAATTATATTACCGCTTCAGTTTTCATTAAATTATTGTAAGTTAACTATTAAAAATTAAAATTCTTTTTTTATTGCATATTAGTAGCACATATAGCTTGTGTTTTTTTTTTCATTCTTTTTTGTTTTTTATTAATGTATGGTTATTCATTAAAAATGAACAGTTATTTATTTCTCCGTTAATAAACATCACAAAACATAAATAATTTTGAATGAGACATATTTAAAAATTTCAAGCGTCTTTGAAAAATTGTCATCTGAACTAACTAGTAAAACAAGATCAAAAGCTGGAATTTTACTCAGTTCAATGCAATCTTTTTTTTTTTTGTTCTATGATATCTAAATTTAAGGGAACCGGTCTCCTTTAAATTAATGCAAACGCATTTCGTAGAACAAAGATATTTTAATATATGTGCTAATACAAAACGCTTTTATCAAGTGTTGGAGATATCAACTAAACGCCGAGTTAGAACTATTTAAAAAAAAATAAAGAGTTGAGATAATTCAGAAGACATAATTCTATCTTTGGAGCGAGAAGTACAATAAAAAATGTTTTTATGCCTAGATGTATTTATAAAAGAAAATAAAAGAACGCACATGTCATTATAGAAAATAATCGTGTATCAAAATACCATGTAGCCTACTAAATGATAAATTTGAGCTTCAAATAAATTTATTTATTTACATTGATAAAGAACAGTTCGATATTGGAAGAGAAAAGATCAAGGTTTTTATGGCAGTACACAGAGCCGGTCTTAGCTATTGCGAGCTCCTATGCAGCTTAGTATGCGAACAGGATTGCGTGAGCCCCAGTTTGGGTAAAGGATAACGTATTAATAAGGACAATAAGTAAAAATTAAGATAGGTGGGGCCTATGAAATCGGGAGATCCACTGCAACCGCAGATGTTGCAGTAGCCTAAGACCAGCCTTGGCTGTACCTACACTACAAGAAGAGGCATTAGATTAGAAAAACGGGGATGAATTCCCCATTGATCTATTAAAATATATTCAACAATATAGATTGGAAAATCTTTACCCAACATTATAATTTCGCTAAGAATTTTTCAACAATTGCTATCAGTGTGTGTAGTTTCAAAAGAAGCTTATTTAAACTGAAGTTGAAAAAAAAAATAATAATAATAAATTATACGCTCTACAATGGGTGATTTAAGACAAAAAAGTTCAAATAACTTGAAATTTGAAAACATAATTCTCGTTTTTTCTACTATGAATTTTGGGTAGGTAGGTTAATGTATAAATAATAAAAAATATGTTTACATACTGGTGTATATACTTTCTTTGTTTATAAAAAAAAACATATATTTATAAATAAAAATAAAAGCATACATTTTTGGGCAATAAAATTGGAGTATTTTTCGTCTCTTTTAAGAATTGCAAGAATCTGCGACACCAATTTCTTCTTGTAGCAATTAAAAATTATCTTGTATATTTATAAACGTGTTTTTATAAGTAAATCATCTTATGCAGCCTCTTTTATTTATGCTTACACAAATACAAATAGGGCATGCAATGGTAAAAATGTTCCCTATCTTTTACAATGTACTTTGTTTCAATTAGATCTATTTATTAATGTTTATTAATGTGTAGAAAAACATCAAATGATTGACATGAAGGGTCGTCCGAAATTGACATCACGCAATCGGTTGATTTTTTCAACCACACCCCATGGTCACAAAACGAAAACTTAGACCATTTGTCAATGTGACGTCACAAAGATTCACATTTGACCATAATAGCCGTATTTTATATTTGAAAACAAGCTTGTTTAAATTTTTTTTAGTCATTTCATTGTGTTTTTAGTGTAAGGCTGCACTCTAACATCGTAACACCCGTGAAGCCACGCAAAACGTCATTAAATAATTTGTCCGTAAACATATATTTAAGTGTTTATATATTTAAAGTTTAGAATGGCGTCAAATATGTTACTCCCCCCCTCCGCCCGGTGCGTGACGTCATTTATGGGCGTCCCCTGAAAGAGTGGCATACTGGAGACCGCCCCGGGCGGAAAAAGTTCAAGCTACGCTATTGGAAGTTATTATTATTATTATTATTATTTAAATATTTTGCTTTATTCTGAAAGGAATTATTTTGTTATGTCACAGCACTGCCCGCTGCTTTTTGTTTCCCGGCTTAAACATTAATATCTTCAGCAAATCGTAATATGTACAGGGATCTTTCACATATAGAGATTTGATATGTTGTAATTACTGAGCTTTACTTGTTAGATTTGTTTTCCAAGAATATGTTAAAGAGTAGATATTAGATAATGCTATATTATAAACACACAGATATATATATACCCATGATATATTATATATATTTTAAATTGCAAGCACCTAATGTTTAAATCTTATTCTTAAAAAAAAGCGTCAAATCAAATAACAAGATGTGACAGTGTGACCATGCTAGATCATTGTAAAATTCAAGTAAATTGTTCAACCATGAAAATCGGAACAAAGTACAGATTCTATGTTTCCAAAAATGTAAGAATTGTTGAAATTAATTCGATGACGAAGATTACTAAATCTTTCTAACTCACGTGACTTTTTACATTCAATTAAATGTTATTGTTTTTTGTATGTCTTTACTGAGAAGAATTATTCTGCAATAAAAGACTTCTGTGTATTTTCGTTGCCTATAAAAGCCTATTCTCACTCGAACGGTATGTAAATATTTTGGAAAAAAAAGTTCTTTGCTATGATGTTATTATGACTTTTTTATTCACATCCTGCCTGGACAAGTACTGCAATTTCTGGAATTTTTTCCTGCAGTTTTATCATAGGAATTTTTTTTCAAGGCTTCTGTTATAAAAGAGATTCAGCGAAATCAAATTGCTTTTGGGCATTGCATTGTTCGGATGTTTATAATATAGTTGATAGAATTACAGTAAAGCCTGCTTTAATTTTGGTTCTGGATGATGATAACCCTTATGTTTATAACCCTGTCATACAGTTTGTCAAATTTTGATAGAGTTTTCCAAATACGTAATTTAACCTTTTAATAATTCCTTAAACTCTGATGGCATGTTCTTCCAAGGTAAAAAAAAAATAAGATAATGATGTTTATTGTTTTACCATTGATTATTATTTTAGGCTATGAATAGGGTTTGACGTGGCCTGGCTGATACTTAAGTTCTTTATTATTGGTGATGATTGTGATTCTGCAAGTAGTACAAACATTGGAAATTACGTCTACACTAATCGGTAAATGTCCTTCTGAGCCGGCTTATAGAGGACAGTGGTAAACAAATGATTGTCTTCGATTGTGTCTGACTGGCTTGTGTTTTTTAGCCTACTAAGAACGAAACTGTGGTCATGAATGCGGTAACAAATGTAAAGTCCTTTACGTTTAAAGCAATCACTGATGATCTCGGGCATAATAACTAGGAACTTGATTCAAACAGTTTATTGACAACACCACATCTCTGATTTTCTTCATTTTAACTTGGGAAATCCTCAGAAGCTTTTTAACTATTAAACATAAGAAATTTAAATGTCCTAAAGAAATGTATGGGCTACAACGTTATGTTACATCAAGGTTGATTACGATGTATCCTTTTTTCCATGTCGTTAAAGTTTTAACAAATTATATGTCTCTAAGGGCAAAAATAAAGTATTTGACGCTTACAAAAACGCTAAAGATTTTTTCACCCAGCTCCAAAGCAATAACATTCAGGAATTTTTATTGCTTATACATTGATTAAAACATATCTTTTTTTTTAAGATGAAGATTGTTGGATTTAACATTTACATACATTTTGAAAATTAATTTAGGCCTTGGACAGTTTCTTAACGAAGTTCTGCTCTGACCGATATTGGTGTGAATTTAAACTCATTAATTATTCTTGTCATATAAATAACATTGTTACTTTTTATTTTTCCCTTTTTTATGTCCTCGGAACTTATTTTCTTTATAAAGTACTACACTAATTATTTTAAAGTTGTTTTTTTTTCCTTTAAATATAAATTATACTTTTTGATAACTTTTATAATTTTGTTTATTTTTAATTCATTTTTTAATTATTTTCTCAGGAATCAAGGGATCAACACAGTCGTTTACTCGTAAGAAAAGTTTTCTGTAAATACAGTGCTAGTAACGAATACACTGTAACCAAATGTCCCTACATTATTTCTCCTTCAACATTAGGATATGGTCGTCACAGATTCAAAGTTGCCTACGATTCTACAAAAACTGAGATATGATGGATGGGAAAGTAACTACACAAGTCCTATAAAAATGTGTAAATATATATTACTTCCTTTTATGTTAAAAAACATTTAAGCATATTAAATTAGGTTAAATCTGTGTACTTAATATATATGCTCAAAAAGGAATGTAAAAAAATATATTTCTGCTTCAGTTTTTAAAAAAAAATCCATTTTGTCCCATTTGGCATCTTATATGCACATTTAAAGACTAAAATGCTCTGATCTTAATAATTAAGCATCTAAAAATAAAGTTGTTTCTAATTCTATAAGAATTAAAAAAGTGAATTGCACATTGAAATGTTTTGAATATTTGAAAAAAGAGGACACAATTATAAACAATTTCATTACAAAATTAATTAACATTGTAATGAGTTCTTTGGATTCATTAAGTTAAAGGGGTAAAGATAATGTGGTGCAGGAAAAATTTTAAAAAGTTCAAACATGCAAAACAATAATAACAATAACAATAATAATAATAAACAAAAAATGAGTTGGACACATCAAAGAATAAGTTCAGGATAAAACAGGAGAGATGATATACTAACTTCGATGTGAGTTGTCCTTTGAACAGAATTACTAGCTCTAAGCTCTTTTATTTGAAACTAATCAAATGTGGCATTGCTCACTAACAATAATTGTTAATGCAACAAATCTATATCAACATTTGAAGGCCCATCTAGCAAGATAATTGGCAATAATTAATGAGTAAAATATGGTGTTACTTTGAACATTTATTTTCACCGTATTGCCAGCTGTTTTTAAATATAATTAAAATTAATTTCGTTCTTTTTTCTGCGCCCTTCAGTAAAATAAATAAAACTAGGATATAATTAATTTAGTTCTTTAAAAAATCAAAATTTAGCACATCCCAAGGCGTCTCTAGCAGACGACTGCCAATTAAATAAGACTTTGAAAGAACACACATCGGGTCGGTGCACTTGTTACGATAGCAGCAAGAGTTTTTTGCCAGCTATTGTCACATGGACAAAAAGTGGCGCAAGAAAGGTTAAAAATGAGACACTACATTTTCTAGCTGTCAGTAAGTAGTAGCATTTTTTCTGTCGCTAGCACTTAATTATAACTTGAAAATTTAAGGACATGCATTTATTTTAATAAACTGTTATAGGGGCGATAAAACCAAATTAAATGACTTTAAAAAACTAAATACTTTTGGTTCGTATAATGTTTAAATACATTTGTTTATTTATATTATGTCTTAGCAGGCATACTTTTTCACCAAAAGTTTCCCCTTTTTTAAAATTATAAATTTGTTTGAAATTGTGAAGAATTTTCGAACTAGATACTTTTTTTTTCAAATAAACCTCATGTCTTTCGTAATCAATTTAAAATACAAATTTACTTCATACTAAGCAATATCTTCTGTTATAAAAAAGCTTTGGATTTTTCGTTGGATATGTATCGAAAGTAAACATAGTTGTTATTCCTAGGTGCTTTCCTATCAAATAGGATTACACAAGCATCTGTCGTAAGTTCACATAACTCGTTTCTTACATATATCAACTCTGGCTACCACTAAACAAATTATCCTTTATTAAATACTAAATCTGTAGACATCCTATCAAATACAACTTTGCAATACTTTTTATATTGTAACCATGCCAGATAACAGTTTCCGCTTAGGGGAAAAAAATATGACGTCAGAATCACCGCATGCACTTTGCCGAAAAAATATTTTTAAACGATAGAAGAAATATAACTTTAAAAAATGTTTAATTAAAAAAACCGTTATATAAATGAGAAAATTTCTAAAATAAACGTATACATCCTCTTATGCCATTGATGTAACTGAATCGGTCATAATAAAGAAAACCAAATGCGGGAATGTGCCTAATTTCTATGATTGAAACATCAACTATTTTAGTTTTAGCTTATGTTTATCCAAAGTGTCAAAAAAAAAATAATTATCTATTTTTAATGCTTTACATTCGTTTTCAGATATACATTTATTTTTTTTTATTTTCTTGATTTAATTATTATTTTTCATTAGTACGCGTTTTAATTGTAAGAAGAAAACATCTAGCATTCCTATAACATACATAGTAATAATAGAAATGATCTATATTTGTCTTAACAAAAATTGTAGGTCAATCAACAGCTACTATACATTATTTATAGAAATATTTGGTGGTGTTATACAAAAATATATTATTCCATTTTGTTTCCCTATGGTTTCAAGGTTAAAAAGAAGCCTGGAATGTCATTCCCATGCGAAAGTTATTAGGGATATAAAACAATTCTAAAGAAAAAAATCCTTTTTAGATAATTCTTAAGAAAGAGCGTGTTGTTTTTAACGAATATTTTTTTTTCAATTTAAGAATGCTAACAAATACATTATAGTTATAGATATTGTTATATTTTTTTTTTACATTTTAAAGTTTTTTGTTTTTTGTTTTTTTAAAGTTGAGTTAACAAATTAGATCTGATTCTAGAGTATAAATATTTAAAGACAGCACTTTATGTGAATGAAACGTTTATCCTCTACTACAAGAGATATTTTTTGTTACAAAATTTATTCAAAAAGTGTCTTCTTTGGCTTCAAGTATAATTTTTAATTTTTTTTATATTTTGCTATGAAACTAACAATAGAGCGTTCATTTTTTTGTTAAAATAGTTTTATATGTTAGCTAAACTTATAATATTTAATAGCCACTAAATATTGCCCTAATTTAAAAAAAAAAAAACTATTATTATTTTTAGCAAAAACGTGATTAACCCTCATTCTAGTAAATTCCCTAAAATATATGTATCCCATAATTTCAGATAATGAAACTTTTCAATGTACGATATCAAACTGCTTGAACTGGACGGACACAGTTATATTTCAGCCCAATGTAATAACGTGTAAGTAGAGGGTGTAATTTTAATCATTTCGAAGTTACTTTTGAATTGTGAATTTATTAAAATCTATAGCTTTAGTTATACTAATTATAAACTGTTAGCAATATGTATATTTATAAATTGGTGTTTTTATACACTTTGTAATTTCAAAAATTAAAGTTATATTTCACGTTCATAATATCAAAGCTTAGAACAAGGGTTTACAAACGTTTCTGTCGAAATGCCACATTTACTGTCAAACAGCAGCTTAGGGGCCAATTACAGGAAGTTTTGTGGTAAAAATGGTACCCCTTGCTTAGAGGAACAACGTAACACCACACTATAATATTGCAATGATTTCTAACTAATCGGCTGCAAATAACACTTGTTAAGGCTCTCTCTCTCTCTCTCTCTCTCTCACACACACACACACACACATATATATATATATATATATATAATGAGAGAGAGATAATAGAAAGTAAACGTTAATTGAAATAGAAAATCGTACAATTTTAAACAAGAACATTACAACGTAACAAACGCAAAGTTTTTCTACTCGAATTCATTGATAAGTTTTGATATTTTTTTTGTTGTTATATCTTTCAACTCTCTTTGTTTTGAGTCGTAGAGTTTTAGTTGACAGTAATCAAAGCCGAATCTAACTATTTAATGGAAACAAAACACCAAATGTCATTTTTTGTCTGAAAGTTAGCCTTCTATTTCATTTATTTAATTTTTAAAAAAATATTTGCTAGAAAATAAATAATTGTGCTTTATTCATAAAATTCCTTTATAAAATGATTTAAATATAACTTTTTAAAGCTTGGTTATATTCCACGCTTCATTTCCCCATTCCCTGATCCCGACACGATGTATTCGTTAATGTATATTAATTAGTAATTACTGCAAGCTTTGCCGTTCCGGTTCGTAAGCAACGTGTTTGATTTCAATTTATCTTTCATAACTTGAAAAATTTTCAACAGGTAAAAGTATGATCAGATTAGTCTATATATATATACATATATATATATATATATA
>MUZC01001782.1:373295-392178 GCA_002072015.1 Radix auricularia | reverse complement strand
TTTCAACTAAACTAACTGCTGTAGACTGTCGTACATCGCTTGAGCGTTACGTTACGTTACAAACATACAGAACCACACCACTGGGTGTTTATATATATTATTATTCTTTCTATATTTTATAAATTAATTTGAAATTTTTCATCCAAGTGCTCAAACTTTAACTTTAATGCGTTATTAAATTATTTTTATTGCTATATATTTTAAAAATGTATACTGTTTTTTTTTTGTAAATAAATATTAACTGAAACTAAAACGTGTTATATGTCAATTGCAAATCCTGATAATTGTAATTGTAATAATTTCTCAAATATATTTTCAACTATTCATTTGAACCTAATGTAACATTCCATCACATAACACTTAAGAATTGTGACTTTGCAATATTTCATTTTTTTATTATGTAGTTTTTTCATCGGAAGAATAATATTGATTTTTTTTTTTAAAGCAAAATTTAGTTCAGATTTCTTCATAAAAATGTCTTTAAGACAGGGGTAAAAATTCTGAAAAACGTAAAATGTTAATTTGCTGTTTTTGATACTACCCTTGAAATTTTCAGTTGAATGACGTCATACATCTTTATTTTAAGATTGAATAGAAATTATCTATAATTAATATTTAAAATATTTTTTTAAACAATTTTTTTTTTAAAAGTTAATTGATAACAGCCCTAAATATTTATCCTTGAATATTTTTTGTTAATTCTTAATTTAATTATACGTAGAGGTAAATTGTAAATAATTTTAATTTATAATCGAATATATACAGTGGAATTCCCCTTAAGTTTTTACCTATTTGCCATTGATAGTGTCAAAGAAATACCAGTTCTTTTAAATTAATATCGAAACTAAAATATTATCTTCAAGTTTTATTAAATTTTAAAATTAAACTATTTTTAAAAAACCAATTAAAATGCCACATGGTATTGAAATATGTAAACATACGTTATTCCCATATGTAAGCATAGGCACTGTTCATTTTGAAGTCAGTATGAGCATAACATTTTAAGAGCTTTTGTAATAAATGTCGATTTTAATTACCTACTTTAAAAAATTCCTATGTTTTATTTTTAAGCTCAGCGTAATGGTAATTAAGTTTTAAATATCTTTAAAATTTTAATTATTATATAAAAAACATTACACATTCAAAGAGCACTAAATATATTTAATTGGAATAATTAAGGTAAACATTAATTTTTATTTTAAGCTTTTTAAACTTATTTTATGACAGAGTATAATATAATCACTGAATGATGGCTTGAACGCTAAGATAACCAATTAATTCTTTGATTTTGTTAAAACTGTGCACTATCAGGAATTTATTGTTTATACTTTGATTAACACTTTAAATTACAGTTACTTTAATTTATAAACAGTATAAAGGAAATGATTTTTTTTTTTTATGTTTCGAAATAATTCTATAATTTGAATATAAGTTGAAATAACATTTTCAGTACAAATGAGTATGATGCAACCAGCGAAACTTTCTTTTTTTTTGGAATCTTTATTTTAAAAAAAAATTATAAAATTTTAAAAAAAAAATAGAAAATCATTATGTAATTATAATCAATCACTTGTGTATTTTGAATGAAACTGTATTACTAGCACAATTTCAAAGAGATTTATTGAGGTTTTTTAAAAAAATTAGTCAATTAAAATATCTTTGTATTAGCGGTATTCCTTTTTTTTTAGTGTGGATTGAAACGTGTGATTCTAGCATTATGAAAACATTACACAATTTATTGTGATTTTTGAAAAGTTTGAATCTATTAGAGAAAAAAAAAATCGATGTTGAAATTAAAGAGGTTAAAATTTGACCTTTACATCTGATCTAATTATGATGATACCAACTAAATATGTGTATTTTAAGGAATTTTTTTTAAAAGATAAGTTCTTATCATGGTCAAAGCATTCATTTTGATATATTTAATTGTTTAAATGCACTAAATATTCTAGAAAGTAAGAGAAAGATTTAAATTTACTCAATAATTGTATGTAGTTAGGATTTCTCCTGACTTTTTTCCGTGCTATAACATTTGTTTGTTTCAGGTAAAGGTTACATAAAAGAACAAGATTGTAAGTTTATTAAATCATTACATCAGATAGACTAATTGTACCAGTTAGAATCATGGCAAATTATTGCTGGAACATTTCAACTTTAGATATAAAAGCATAACTTTATTTTATTGAAACAGTAACGCAAGTAATTAAAATATAAAGCAAGTTAAGAGTATTTCTCATGTTTCTCAAAATATAATATTAAAAAAAAAATAAAAAAAAAAAAATCATTTGATGATATAAAATTGTATACATGAAAAATATGTTAGAGTCGATTATATTTTTATTTTTCTTTTAATTAGTTTAGTTATATATTTCTATTACTTGTTGTCAATATAAGTAATATATAACGTTTAATTTAGTTAGGGTTTAGTTAATCAGAATAAATTAGATTTCTTAATTATTGTTCAGTTTAGTTGCTCATTAGTATTAACATGCCATAAACAAATTAAAATACAACTCAGTTAAATTTGATAAGTGAAATATTATGTATTTTTATTTGTTGTTTTTTTTGACGTACATAAAACATAACAGATTGTTTGATTAAGGATCAGCGTACGATGAGATAGTTTAAATAACATCAAGAAATGTGTTTAATATAATATATTTTATATTTAAATGGTTTGTTGTTTTTATTATTAAAAAAAACTTTTAAAGTTTATTCATTTAAAATATTGCTCTTTTTAAATGATTAATTAGGACGTCAGTAATTCAAAGAGGATAAACGATTTAATTTGTTTGTGTACATTCTGATTTTTTCGATACATAATGTGTATACATTTCTTTGACAATAGATTATGACAAGTTGCTATCAAGTCCACAAATGTATTATAGTGCAACAACCTTTCGCTTCAAATATTATAAAACGTAGATATACATATAGATAACATGTTGTTTGTATGTTTTATTTGAGATGCTATATTTTATTGCTGTTGTCTTTAAGTTATTTTTTTCTACTTTTTTTTTCTTAGACATCAGTATCATTAAGGTTTGAGTCTGTAATAAATAATCATACCCTTCATTAATATTGTAATATTCTGTTTTAATGGCATTACATTACATTTTGTATTTCCTTTTTTTTTTCTTTTCTTTAGTCAGTGGTCATCGTAAACCTTTAAGAGTGGAATAAATAAAATCTATAACCGTCAGGTGAAAATTAAGCTTTTATAGATTAGTTTAAATTTAATAGTTAACTTCTGAAAAATTACCTAATAACTAAGCGATAATTTTGATAAAAGCTGAAAGTAAGAATTAAGACTTCATTAAACTGAAAATTTCATAAAATGCCCACATCTTACGTTTTTTAATTTAAAAAAAAAAAAATGTAAATATAAGTAGTTCAATTTAATGTAATTGCATTTAATTTTCGTTATTGTTAATTTAGTAAGATAATGCTATTTTTTTTTTTTAAATATCATTTTTCTTATAAAAACTACTTATTTTAAAGTGAACACTTTAAAAATATTTTTTTTTAAAATGGAGAAGTTTCTGCGTAAAAAAACTATTATTAACAATTGATTATTTATTTATAAATTTAACACAATTGTTTAAAATATTATATATATTTATCATCACCATTTTATCGATTAAAATAATTAAATCGATAATTTTTTTACCGATTAATCGAGAAATTAATCGTTAATTTCCGCAGCCCAAGATGAAAAGTATTTATCAATTTCCCTTAAATGAAATCAGTTAATTGTTAAGGGTAAAGAATGACAATACAATATACAGACCAGCTTATATGAGGGTTACCTTCGTACTCAAATAGAATTTTAACTTTTAATTTTGTTATAGGCTCAAAAATCCTCTCAATATACTTAATTATATTGATCAACTACCCCCACTCCACCTATTGTTTTAAAATATTGACTTTATTAACTTATTAAATTTTCAGTTGCTATTATGAAACGAAATACGCTTACAAATTTATAATCGCAAAGTAAGCATAAAGTCTTCATGTGGCTTGTCATTGGTTTTGCCATATAGTTTGCTAGGATGTGGTAAGAGTATTACAAGCGTTACCGTACTTCCCATACATGGCATTTACTATGACCTAGACATTGAAGTTTTTTAAAAAATATTTTTATGTTTCTTTACATAGGTCTGAATATGACAGGCCATTTAGCTAACATTCACAATCATTTTTTACACCGCCCCAACCCCTTTACATAGGTCTGAATATGACAGGCCATTTAATTTTGCTTTTGTAACTAATGTTAGTTTATGCAACCGTTGTATTTTATTATACAAAATCAGGGATGCCTCATCGTCTAGCCGGACGGAAGGATGCTATTTTTTAAAAAATATATTTATTTCCCTATTTTACTTTTGAATCTTCCTGATACCTTATAACAGGGATTCCTTATAACTTCTGCGTTTAAAAAGTAAGTGATTGACGAAAACCAGCACCCTCAAAAAGTAGCTAGATGATTAGTGTTATGAATCGTTAAGAATTGTTCATTAACTATATTGGCTTCCATATCAATGCTCAAAGATGTATAATGTTTAAGTATGAGGATTGCAGTGTCTGAGCAAGGATTAACGAACCTTTTGTTGGATGGAGCTGTATTTAACAAAAGGGTGTTGATTTTTGTATATAACTAGATGTGTATGCATACGGGTGGGGTTAACTAAAAGTACGTAACGCAGCTCTGAAAATGTTTTGCCTTGAACTGCATTCAGATACGTCAGGTCCGTGTACCTATTTCTGAATAATTTATTCAATTATAGTGGCTGGAACAATAACTAAAGTATTTCTTACCGCATGTATTATTTGCTTGATACATTTAATTATTACCCTAAAAATTAATGTTAACAATGCCTTATAGTGACTTTAATAAATAATTATTTTTTTTTAAAATATCAATTTAATTTTTACTAAGTTGATTGAACGTTTAGGCGATTTTAAATTAAAAAGTTCGTTAGCCTATTGAAATAAAAAAAAGATAAATTTAAAAAGAAATTTTAAATTAAAAGGTAATGGTATCCAGCTTTTTTTTTAGCCCCCATATTGGTCATTTTGTTTTTTATATGATTGTCAAATATTTATTGTTTGAATTAAATTAGTCCCTTTTATTTATCACTTTAAACTATTTATGAATCCCTTATTTAAAAAAAGAACCATATATGATGTTCTTATGACTTTATTTTTTATGTTGATATAGTTTTTATATTAAATAAATTTTTATAACTAAATATGAGCAAAATATAAAACAATAATAATAAATGTATAATCTATAAAGCGTTGTATCCCTGTAACGAATTGGGCTCACAGTGCTGTACATGAAGGTAATAATAAAAATATATATATATACTTTGCTTTGTATGTCCATTGGTAACGCTATGTATTCATTTGAAGCCCTGCATTAAAAAGAAATGCTCCAAAAATAATTCTTTTTGAACATCAGGATAATACTGTTCAATGTGGAAAAGAGATTTAATGTTTCTCTCTTTTCTCCAGCTTTTCAGAATTTGTAACTGTTTAAATAATGGATTTCAGCTGAAATATACTTAAATTGAAACTTCCGTCTTTTTGGTCCAGTTATGCACTAGTACATATTATAATTAAATAAACACTCATACCATAAAAAGCACATACATGACCGTGCGTTAGAAATAAGCCACTTAAATCATTAAAATAAATATGACTTCAAGAATTTTGAAAATACATTTTGAAAAGATGTGTCTTAAGTGCACGCTTAATGACTTGTTTGTGGAAATACTACAAGTGTGTAATTGTAAAGAATCCCATTTTTGGGCTGCACAAAAATAGAAATACCTTTAAATAAAAAATAATATATTTATATATATATATATACATATCGCTTACAGACCATGAAGGTACATGGGAGCCAGTGAAGTAGCGTTCACAAGTTTCATTGACCACTAGCGAGCATGGGATTGTGTGGTTAGCACAATATCCAGGGTCCTTGCCAGTACCGCGGCTCGAACTCGCAACTCGAGTTCTTTGCGGCGGGTCAGTAGTCCAGCTCCCTACAACTTAGACCTCCGTGCCTGGACTTAGACCACGGCGCCCAGAGAAATACTTTTAGCCCAATGTTTTAGTGTATGTTATAGGAACAGAATCAATGCATTTCTCAGCAAAAAGCGTGTATGACGAGCGGGTGAGTAAACCGACAGAAGTTCAGTAGGATAGGAAGGGCTTGAGTAATAAAAAAACAGTTGTGAATGACAACTTATAAACTCAAGTTAAAATTGGCTTTTGTATTTCTTTAAAACAATAATGCTTAAATGGAACGTTTACCTTTTTTCCGCAATGTGTATTCGAAGATATCTGACAAAAATAAACAGTAAATTATTTTTCAATTAATTAATATCAACAAAAACATAAACAAGCACACGATTAAGTAAATGATCAGCTCTATATGCAATTTTAACGATGTTGAAGCGGGGTAGTGAGGCGCAATATTGTCTTCCTGCTTTTAACACATATTTTCTAATGAAATGACACGAAAGTATATATTATAAATTATTAGTTGCATAAATTATCATACCTCGTCAGTTTGATCTGTGAAAAAGTGGAATTACACAATTATGATTAATTTCAATTAATATAAAACATGATTTATTTATTTCTAAAGTGTTAAGTTGACTTTTTTTAAATTTATCAAAACAATTGAGACAAATGAAACATACATTGTATAAGGTATTGAAAGTTTAATGCGTAAAATTTGATGAAATCTAAAGTTTTTCACGAAATTATTGTGTAGTTTTCTGGATCTTTAGAAAAAATAATAACATACATTTGCTTTTGCGTCATAAGTAAAAGAGAATTAAATGTATTTTAAATAAGGATATGGCATGCTTTAAAAAAACAACAACACTATTATCATAACTTCTTAACACGTGAGCTCAATAGTAACACAAGCGAGGTAAATAAAAAGTCAACAATAGAAGGAAGGTGCTGTTTTTTATTGTAACTACGGAAAAGTACGTTGCCACAGTTATAGGGTGGTTTAATTCAGGGGTGGGTAAACAGGGGTCATTTTATGTTTGTTAAAATAGGTTTGCATTACAATGACTTACCTATCACATCTCTTTTCTTGTGAAATGTCAATGTCTTTTTTGGACAAGGTTAATGTTAATATGTCGGACACTAGCTCAGTCTTGGTGTATTTATAATAATCTTAAAATTTCTATGATATATGCACATTGAAGGTGCAGGAAAAATATGTATTTCACTTAGTCCTTGCATGCAGTTGAAATGATTTTTTTTCCATTGCAATTTTACGGAAAAGCAATTTTTGCGTCGAGACTATGAGCGGCTGACACATTTGAATCAATTAGTTATCAGTGCAGCAGTCTAAGGCGGATTGAGGAGGCTCTGATTGGGCTAATAGAACTATACTTAAGTTATACATGGCTAGAATAAGCATCTTCCGTATTGTACTAATCAACAAAGGAACAAATAAATAAAGTTGAAAATTTTTTAAAATACTGTAGCAAAATTTATTATAGGAGAAAATTTTAAATTGACAGGAGTAACGTTATTAGTGAAGTATTTAACACTTCAAATAAATATAGATTGTATTGTTATTTATTTTAAAAGATGCATAATTACCATAATGTCTTTTAAATATTAATACACAAAATTTATAACTATAAAAAGTGCAAAGGTTATAAAACAAATAATAAAAAAAAAAGAAAAAATAACAAGTGCCACAAAAAGTTAAAAAGATGCACATTTTGAAATGATATGAATATGAAAGAAAAAAAATCAACAAGGCATACTTGGGATCAGACATGACTTTTGATGACGATCTGGTAATATGGAGTTTAATGAAAGGCGTTGCTAAACTACAGAACGGTCTTCAGAGTGATCTGCATCAGATTGAAGAGTACCCCAACTGATGGCGCCATGAGGTCAACACGGAAATACAGTCAATACAACTGGATGAAAGCTCTGAAGCTCGAGGTTTCCTTTCTTAAATGTAGGAAAGAGTTAAATAGGGATGTGCCTCCTACGTAATTAGGAATTAATTTAACCAGAATGACAAAATACACAACAATATTCGTGAAATGTGCGAAGAAAACACGGGTTGAGGATACGACGAAAGTCTACTGAGAGCTACCTATCTTGGAAGAGTGAGGAGTGTTATTGACGTCAGCCTTCCTGTATTCGCCATCACGAGCCACACGGCTCTAACGAGGACTAAATTTTAAAAAAGTAAGCTCTTCGTTTTGTTTGAGAGGCTTTGAGTAACACACACAAAATCCCCGCATAAATAATGTCACATGTAGTATACCTGGCGATGAGGTGAGAAAAGGCTGTCATTTAAAATTAAATATCACCAGCCTGTGCAAACAGTTTAGCCAGTGTTCATGACGTCGAACTGAAGGCAATCTACAATTGTTTGAATGTAGAGCACCGAAGTCTACCCAAAGGTTTTCCTCACTGCAGTTGTATTTACCGACTCTCGGGTACCCGTGAGCTTATCCTCTCTAGAGTCAGAGACGGCCCGCATCATTTTGTTTGCAGTATGTGCCATCATGGCACGGGGTGGAAGAGTAGTACTTCAGTACACCACTAAGCAATGCTGTGTGGTGCAATATTATTATGCGGCTATTCTTGCAAGACGATTCAGCTCAGTTCTTACCCAACTGGCCGATTACAAAACCGGGGATTGATCGTGGCTTAATAGCTACTTCTAGGAGATGTGGCTCAAGAGCTGGATTCTTAGGACACGGAAAATATATATTGACAAATTTATGCAGCAACCGAGCAAGAGCTATCCCATTATGGATGAAACTTAAATGTAGCAGTTAGACACTCATCATTCAGATAAAGTCCGATCCCGTACCTACTTATAAAGGTTTGACACTGAAAGTATATGGGCTGTAACTCTTAGGAGACAGTCAAACGCTAATTGAGAAATATCTTAACGTCGATGCCCAGTTAATGACGCTCGACTGACAAAGATAGAGACGGGTCTTTAGAGTATAAACTCGAACCAAAAAGAGAATTTATTATACTCTTTTGATTATATATATATATTTAACCAGGATTTGATTTCGAATAATCACTTTTAGGAACTTACTTGTAAAGTATTAATTCTTATTAAAAGCATCTTTCTAACATAATAATAATACAAGTGGAAAATTATATAGAGGATTACCAAAATCTAGAGGGAGTATAAAGAGTTAATTACTATTTTTTTTAAAAAGGCGTATACCTTATATAAACAAACTATGATTGACTTGCAAAAAGCTGAATTAATGAGTAAATAAAAATCATATACCTAGTATTTTTAGAAAAGAATATTTTGAAAAAATATATGAGGATACAGTTATTAAAACATATATAAAAGATATGCATTAAATACATAATAGTAGATAATTTCATTGTTTTAAAGCACACAAAAGGGCCGTTTACATATTATTCGCTATTATTATGTCATAATCAGTGTAGCTCCAACATAGATAAGAACACGTAAATTAAAAAACACTTAAAAATAACTATTTTGACTACAATTTCATTATAGGTGAGACACTTAAAGTTGTCATTATGTTCAATACAATACGCACAGCACGACAAGCACTTACAAAATGAATGTGACTTTGCAGCTGAACACGGGGACGTAGTCATTAATGGCAGGAGTGAAATGCAGTGAACCATTGAATTCAACTATAATAGAGGGCTTCATATAGATATATGTAAATAAACATCATTAATTTAATTATTCATTAATTTAATTATGGTTAGTGCATTCTTATGTGAAACAATTCTATGTACACAATTTCAGCTCGATAACATCGGTTTTTTGTACTTTTAATTTTTACTTTTTTCCGCGTAACCGATTGACTGACTTGGAACCCACGACAATAACACAGACAAGACGGTGAACCTTATGTAAGAGATTAAAAATATTAAAATTCATGCAATAAATAATTAAAGTGTCCGTTAAAACAGTATTCTTCTTCATTTGAATAGATTACAGAACACAGTTAGTGAGCGTAATTTAATTGTTTGTCGAAAAAAATATCGCTTAAGTTGTGTGTAGTTTAAAGTTGATTGAAATCTACTTTTCCATTTGATATTTTACAATTAAACAAATTAGATACACAAATGTTCTTTTTAAATATCAAGTTGACTCGATTTTTTTATTTGCACTAACTCAAAAATTTCTGTATTAGTAGCTGCCACTGAGATAGACATGGTTGTGCTACATTTCCTCAAGTTCTTCAGAGGGGTTCAACGTAGGCTTGTAAAGCTTGAGAACCCTCTCGTTACAGATGAAGGATAGAAAGATGAAAACGCCTTGTAACCCATTCAGCACTATGGAAATAAACCTGTAAAGGTAAAGAATAAATAGTTACACAAATTAGAATTGATTGCTGCAACCCAAATATTCGATGATTGAACATGAGCGACGAGAAATAATATGACAGAAACATTCGGGCATTAAACGGAATTTCTTTAAATGGAAAATGTTTTTCTAATCTTTTTAAGATTATCGGAAATATTGTTTGCCGAACAGTTAGGATCTAAAAATAAAATATTGGCAGTAACCAAACCTCTAATTAATTTTTTTTTATAGAGTAACATGTTTTGCGGCGTATGTCTTTGAAAAAAATACAGTCGTCAAAGATGATCGATTACTGCTCACAGTTTACGAGAAGGCGGGTGAAGACATTACATTTTAAGTTATGATATACTAACTTGCCTGTATAGTTTTAAGCTGGTTTAAAATGTTATGTATTAAAACGTCATACAACTGTTTCATATACCTTAAAATGCCCACGTCAGCAACCTCTGCCACGATGGCTAATGTCCAAAAAGCTCCAGTCATGGAGGACAGCTTTGCAAAAATTAGCAATTGTTTTTTGCTGTCGGTCTTGATCGATGACGTTGTTTTTAGCTGGCGCGTTTTACTGATGGTTACAATTGTGATGATGAAAAAGGTAATATTGCTGCATGTGCTCAAAGCCATTGGTATTATCATGGCCACAACTATGGGATAAAACATACAGGATAAATACATTTATTTTAAGTCCAAATGATTTAAGTGAAAAGGCATTCGGAAAACTAAAGATTTTCTTTAATTCAGCTTAAATTGAAAAAAGTATGAATGCTTTGAAACATGACAATTAAGTTACTTTAAGATATTCATTTTGAAAAGCAATACTTTATTTAATTATATTACTGACTGCTTTTTTTATAAAAAAAAAATTACTATTTATTTATTAATTTAAAATTATAAATATCACCTTTTCGACTAATAAGCTTAGTTAATAGCAATGATGACAATTTTTACAAGGTTAAAGAGTATTAAAGAATTAATATAAAATAAATAGTAGAACTAAAAGCTGAATTTAAAAAAAAAAATAGCTAAGAAATCTTATAAAGTATAAATATTACTCATTAATTTTTTTTCATTATTTATTTAATTTATTTTTTATGGATGGGAGATAACTTAAAAAAAAAAAAATCAGTGTTAACTTTATTTGAACACATATTTTTTTACACATTTTTATTATAATTCTCTATCAAAAAAGTTTACTTGTAAGAAAATTAGTATCCAGATAACAGGCGTCACGCCCGTATCCTATAACTTGACCAACTGATGACCCCAGTGACCAGGCAATGACGGTGACGACCACTGCCGTCGGACAAATCAGAGAGCACGCGACTCTCTTCAGCAACTGTTTATTTTCCTCCCGCTTCGACATTGGTTCATTTCTGGTAGGAGTTGTGAATATCCGGAACATCTGATAGCTGCAGATGAAGGTCCAGGAAAACATCCACAGCCACATGAAGTGGACCAAGACGCCGGTCAGTTTGCAGATGACGTCTGAGTTTAGCCTTTTGTAATAAATAAAATAAAAAAAAAACATAAAAATGATTTTTATAATATATTAATAGTTTTATATATGAAAACATATCATTAGTATTCTCTAGTGAAATGACATCTTCTCAACGTGTATAATAACTAATAATAATAAATTTAACTTTATATCCGTTTCTTTGTGTGTATGTTTTTAAATGTCTGTATTTGCATCGTGGGCACAGCGCAAAATTAGCCAAACAGCAACAATAGCAAAATGGCTATTATCAGTTAACAATAGGCTGCGTTTGCCCGATCTCGATATTTTTTTTTCTTTATTTTTTTTTGTTGTTTGTTATGTTGTTTTTTTGTGTAAATTTCGGGACATTAACACCCAGATAGCAAAAAGACATGCGGCGATCGGCTTAAGTTGGAAGGACAAGGCCATAAGCTGATTTATTTTTATGCATTTTTTATAGGAAAACTTATGAGCCTATATTAATTATTTTTATTACACATTTGAAAATGCTTAAACAGTAATTTTTATGTTAACATGTAAAACAATTTGTTCGCTTTGAATAACACAGTCTAATGCTATTTTTACAATTACATAGCTTTGACGTGTTCGGTGGTAAAATGCATGAGGAGTTGCATAGACCTCTGGACAGTGATCCTTGAAGAGGCTATGGTGTGTAGTGATTTTCTGTTCTGTGCACAAGAATCTCATTGTCTTACTGCGTTTCACCGTACAAAGCGTAACAATTTGATTGGCAAATTTGAGTTTAATTTAGTATTTTTAAATACATCGACAGCAGCGCTACCTTTTGGAAAGTCTTGATACAGGACATCAAATACTGGAAAGAGATTTCAAGCATTTCCGAAAATCTTACATACATTTTCGTTTTTATGCATTTATTTGACATCATTTTATATATCTATATATATGTTACCGGCAAAGTTTGAAATCCCGGTATTCTATAGAATGCCTAGGTAATGTATAGAATGCCTGATGGTTTCAGGCAAACTGTGAAATAGAAGTCGTTTATGAAGATGTTACATACTTTTACTTGGCATTCTATACAATTCCTAGGCATTATATAGAATGACCAGTACCGTTTAGGCAAAGTGTTAAAACGGCACAAGATGAGAAACCTTTATTAATTAATACGCATTTGAAAAGGAAAAACAAAAATACGAAATAAAGCACAGAATATTCTTACCGGAAAACAATGAAAGTAGAACTGAGATTAAAATGACACTTTTTACTCAACTTTCTTCTTCACACAAAACACTCCATATTTTAGCACTTTGATGTTGCACATAAATCTCGCGAATTAAAGAAGAATGCTAATAGAATATTGTTACCGGTAAAACACAAAGCATAATTGGCAAGGCCTACTTGTTGCAGCAGAGAAGGCTAGAATGACATTTTGAGTTGCACTTAACTTTCTTTTTCACGCAAAGGCACTTCATATTTTGGCATTTTGTCTTGCACATACATCTGACGAATCCTTGTCCGCTTCCTGTGGACTGAGAAGTATCTGCAGATCGTAGAGGTATTTCGTGGTCAGGGACGTCTTCAATTCTCATTAGGTTCTTTGGACATACGGTGAATTCTGATCTGGCGTAGAGTTATATACTTTGCCGGCAGGTAATCCGGCATTATATAGAATGCCTAGGCAATGTATAAAATATCAAATCATTTCACAGTTTGCCTGAAACCATCAGGCATTCTATAGAATGACTGATTTCACACTTTGCCGGTAACATATATATAAGACGCATTTGTTGTGTGTCTTTCTGTCTGTCTGTTCCCTAATAACTCAAGATGCAGACAACCCAGTCAAGTGAAATTTAGTGAACTTACACACAATTATATGGGGAATGTTCTAAAGTAGGTTTCGTTCCATAAATTCATACTCATGGGCGCTGGGGGCCCAACAACTTTTTTTCCTTATTTGGGCTATATAAAAAATGAAAATCAACAATTTTTCTATTTCTCTATGAGGCAGAAGCATGAAAGTTTAGGAAATAGCTAAGTATACTTCTACAGTGGTAACAGGCAAAAACATATTTAAATTACTTCCTTCTGGGGCCTGGGGGCCCAAATTTAGTTTTTTCTCTTATATAAACCATATATAAAAACTAAAAATCACTAAATATCCTATTTTACTGATAGATAGAAGCATGAAACTTAGGCAAATTATTAAGTACGCTAAAGCGACGATATTTTGCGATAAACAATTTTTAACTTCCCACTCATTGGAAGCCGGGGGCCCAAATGTAGTGGGTTTTTTTTTTACTTATATACGCTATATAAATACTGAAAATCAACCATTCTTCTATTTCCCGTGTAGGTAGAAGAATGAAACGTTGGGAAGTTGTTAAGTACACTCTCCTAACGCTAATTTGCGAAAAAGAATTTCAAACTTCCCACTCATTGGGGGCCGGGGGCCCACATGTTTTTTTTTCTTTTATTAGAAACAAACTCATCAATTATTCTCCAATGTACCGTGTCGTAAAAACATGAAACTTTTGGACATTACTCTCCTGGCAATAATGGCAAAAAAATAAATAAATACAATTCTCACTTATGTGGTGCCGGGGGCCAAAATGTACTTTTTCTTAAGCGGGCTATATTAACAAAATGTAGACAACGAAATACAATCACGTCTTACGAAAGATCAGGTTTCTGATTAGGTGGAAGCAAGTGCTATCCTCGGAATCGATGAGTAGAGCCCCGCAGTGGTAACAAGTAAAAAAAAATATTTAAATTATCACTTACTGGGAGCCGGGGGCCCAAAAGTTTTTTTTTTTACTATTATATGCTATATAAATACTGAAAATCGCCCATTCGACTATTTCCCGTGCAGGTAGAAGAATGAAACTTTGCGAAGTTGTTAAGTACACTCTCCTAACGATAATTTGGAAAATAAAATTTTTAACTTCCCACTCATTTGGGACCGGGGGCCCTATGTAATTTTTTTTCTTATATTAAAAATTCACTCATCACTAATTCTCAAATTTTACCGTGTATGTAAAATCATGAAACTTTTTGGAAATTCTTGAGTATACTCTCCAGACAATAATGGCAATCGCTCCATAAATTCCCACTCATGGGGGCCGGGGGCCCAAAAACGTTTTTCCCCGTTATTTGGGGTATATGAAATTGAAAATAACTAATTCTCCTATTTCCCGAGTAGGCAGAAGCATGAAATTTTAGGATATTGTTTAGTACATTACCCAAATTATAACAGGCGAAAATATATTTAAATTATCACTTTCTGGTGTCATGGGCCCTAATGTTTTTTCACTATAAGAGCTTTATAAAAATTGAAAATAAAAAATTATCCTATTTCCAGTGTAGGTAGAAGCATGAAAGTTTAGCAAGTTGTTATGTACACTCTACCGACGCCAATTTGCAAAAACGAATTTTAAAAATCCCACTCTTGGTGTCTAGGGGCCCAAATGTAGCTTTTTTTCTCATATTAAAAACCGTCTTACTTCTAACTCTAAAATTTACAGTATACGTAAAGACATGAAACTTTTGGAAGTTATTGAGCACACTCTCCTTACAAAAATGGAGAAAAATCCTTTTAAAATTCTCAATCAGGGTGGGGCTGATGTTCTCACATGTATTTTTTCCTTAAATGAGCTGTAATTCACATCTCCAATGGTAACAGGTGAAAACAAATTTAAATTATCTCAGGGCCCAATGTAGTTTTCTTCTTTTTATGAGCGATATAAAAAGTGAACATTACTAATTCTCCTATTTCCCGTTTAGGTAGAACATGATACCTTGGGAAGTTGAGCAATAGATATTAGCAATCAGGAGAAAAAAAATCCACTCCCCTGGGGGCTTGGGCCCAAATTTATTCGTTCTGATATAAAAACAGACTCATTACGTAATCTCTAACTTTCGGTGATGGTAGAAGCATACACGTTTGGAAATTTGTTGAGGAGGCACTCACGATGAAAATTAACCAGGCAAAATTTTAAAACTCCTGCTCATGTGGGGCCAACGTTTATAAAATTTAAAAACCACTATTTCTCCTATTTCCGAGTAGGTAGAAGAATGAAATTTTCGAAAGTTGTTGAGTACACTTCTACGATGGTAACAGGCGAAATAAAATATTTATAACACTTATTGGAAGCTTGGTGCCCAAATATTGTATTGTTTTTTTACTCATATAAGCTATATTAAAATTGAAAATCTTTAATTCTACTATTTGGAATAATGGGAATTCGGAAAGTCGTTAATTACACTACCACGATTGTGCAATCTAAACTGGTGTGCCCGAGTCTTGGAATTGCTGTTATAGAATTGCAGACATTATGCTTTTCAGATAGCCAATTGTACTTAACCCAATTTAAGATAAATGTACACTTTTACTTCATGCAAATAAACAGTATAGTACGCTTCTACTGAAAACCTCATTTAAAACCCGTGCGAAGCCGGGTACTTGCCTCTAGTATATATATATTAGGGCTGCTATCCATTAATTTAAATTTAATCGCTAACTTTTGAAAAATTACCGAATAATTAATCGATAATTTTGATTCAAACTATAAATAAGATTATGACGTGATTAAACTGATAATTTCATTTAATGCCCATTGCTCGATTATTTCATTAAAAAAAATATTTTTTCGTGGATATTTATGTTTAATTATAAGCAGTTCGCTTGAGTGTCAATGAATTTTAACATCGTTTTTTGTTAATTATGTATAAACAATGTTTATTTTTTAAAATATCGTTCTCCTTATAAAAACTGCTAATTTTAAAGTTTAATAAATGAAAACAATTGTTGAAAAATGTTTCTGTAATTTCAATCTCTATTTTATTGATAAAAATAATTTTAATCGGTAAAACAATTTACCGGTTAATCGAGAAATTAATGGATAATTTCCGCAGCACTAATATATATATCTATATCTAATAATAATAATAATAATAATAAATATGTGTGTGTGTATCCATATATGCCAGTATAAGGGAAAGTAGAATTCAGCTGTGGAATGTTGCGTTCCCAATGTCATTTCAATAGGAGCAAAGAACTTTAGAAATACTCAATTTGTTAACTGACACTATAGTCATAAAATTTTAAAATGTACGTTCGTTTAGGTCGGTTAGAGTTGCGCAGCCGCCTAAAAAATATTGAAAATATGAGTACATATAAAAATATACATGATGAAATTCGTCGATCGATAGGGCCATTACGTAAAAATCTTTAAAATGAAACGTGCTTAATTTTTTGACATACGAATTTAAAATGTCCATAATCTATGAATTGATTTAGCAAAAAAATCGTGTTTACCAAGTTGTATTAAGAAACGTGTGTTATAGGCAGAACCATTTGCTATATTCACACAACAAATTTTTCAAATATTCCTCGCGTTCAGTTTAAACATTAATATTTACAGACCTCATATAAATTAAAGCGGGACATATTTGATGCCCGGTTTTAATATGTGCAGGATTTAGTTGTTAATTTCAATATGTGTTATGATTGTATATATGAATATTAAAAGCTTACAACAAAAACTTTCTAAAAGTTTAAAAGGCCACTAAAGTCGATCGCGTTCATGATCAAGATATAGATCTATATCAGTATTTGTCAAGGTTGTTTGAACTTCAATTTGAAAAAAAATTCCTTTCAATTTATACCAAAAAAGAAAAGATTTTTCGAAATCTCCGAAGAAGTTTTGACATTAGCAGTGGAGTAAAATTAATATCTATATTGAAACCTGGGAGGCTATTGCTTTGGAAGTCAATATCTAATTTTCAAAATTTCGCTAAGCTATTCAAATTGTTGAAACCACGAGCAAAGTTAGGAGTGAAAGATAAAAGCCATAAAAAAGAGAAGGGGGAGACAAGCAAGAGAAAACGCTATAATCCTCTGAGGATGGATGAATGTAATAAACGTACCATAAAGAAATATAAAATCTGCAATCCAATTATATAAAAATAATTTTAAAAAATTAATAAATAGTTAATTTATATTGTGCTGTATGGAATTAAGTAATTTATTCTCACAGCGCTTTGCAAGAAGGTAATTACATTTAAGTAATAAATTAGCATTCATTCCTTAACAACCACAATAATTGCATTAAACAACTCAAAATGCTAAGTTTATAATGAAAAGAAATTTTTGTTCATTAATTTTGAAAATATATTTTGAACCAATGCGTTTTAAGGGCTGTCTTGAAAACTTTGGTTGTTTGAATACTGCGGATGTTTAATGGTAGATAATTTAATTGTTTGGCTACTTAAAAAGAGAACGATCATTCATCAATTTTTTTTTTAGCACAAGTCCTTTTAACAGAGGGAATATGTGTATCTGAAGACGAGCGTGGCTGATAAGTGGGTGAAGGACCGATAAAAGGTTCAGTAAGATAAGAAGGACATGTGTCGGAAAATAATTTATGATAGATAAAAGGCGGTTTGCAATCAATGCGGGCTTTTTCAGGTAGCCAATGAAGTGAGCAAAGTAATTGAGTAGCATTGTCAAGTTTCTTCTTTTTTTTAAATTTAATTAATTTTTAAAATATTTTTCTTAATTTATGTTTTAAGATAACAATTTCCTTTTAAGAACAAGTCTGGCATCCGAATTTTCCGTATTTTCCCCAATGCATTTTATAAATGCACCTTACAGGATAGAATTGCAAAAATGAATATGAGCTAGAATACAAACGAAGGCTAAAGTTTCTGTAGCATTGTTATTTGAATATTGGCATATTGAGCTGATCAAACAAATTGCAGTGTAAGCTGAGGTACAGATGGGATTGATGAAGTTGTTGGTAGACAACAAAAAAAAATCGCTTTCAATTTGTTTTTCCCTCTGGGCCTGGGACAAATGAGATTTTATTTGTGGAATGAAACCTGGTTAAAAATCATTCCCAGATAATTGTGTGTACGTGTACCAAAATAACTTTAATTGGTTGTCTGGAGCTTGAGTTATCTGTTAACAGACGGACTGACACAGACAACAAATACGTCTTAAATGTGTGTGTGTGTGTATAAATATATATATATATATA
>MUZC01001782.1:351996-362578 GCA_002072015.1 Radix auricularia | reverse complement strand
TGTGTGTGTGTGTGTGTGTGTGTGTGTGTTTATATTTAAGCAATATTTAAAGCTCAGTCACTGATTGTAGTTTTTATGTTTGTATGTTTCAACCTTCAAAAGTGTCAATTACATTCATTTTAATGTGAGCAACAGTTTCATCAATAAAATGTATGAACATAGCCCTGATAGTTTGAATTTAACAATATATTAATAAATACATGTTGCTAAAAAACGTTAATGTAGTGTCAAACTTTAGTTAATAAGATTAATACTTGTAGTCTTATTAGGCGCTATAAATGTATATACAATCACGCATAAACGAAAACAGGAACTCACACTGAAGAACACAAAATCCTTTTACTTCGAGCAATGTTATACATATACATTTCCATTAATTTTAACAAACCTTATCAAATGAGGCATGGCACTTTTTACATCGGTCAAATTCTACACATTATTTTAAATTTAAATGACGGCGTGAAGCGTTAAGTATTGCACTAAGCAATGAAACTTTTAATCTCAAAACCAAAAATGCTCGATATTTTACTTATGAATTTTAAATACTATATTTTTTATAGTCAGTTGCCATGCATAGTGAGAACTCTTTTTTTAAAAAGGTTCATTGATGACCTTTAATGAGATCATAAGCATGATTTCCTGCGATAGCTAAGACAATGCAAAGTGATCTCATCTTTACGTTTAAATTTAGAAACGATGTCAAGTGTTATCTTCTTCACAGCATGACGATGTTTACTGATTCATCAAAGCTTAGTTTATCTGCTGTTTAACAATGTGTTTTTTCCTTCCGGATGCTTTCAATTTTCATTTTATTAAATTAAGCAAGCTCATGAAAACAGCTGTTTGAGGAATATTTGTAATATAAATATATAATGCACAACTTTTAAAATGTAAATACAATTTCATTAAGCTAAATCTATGAAATAAATACATATAAATATGTAAAAAAAAATATTTACAATTTTTTGTGTCGAAAAAATTTACAAATACTTTGTCGTGCAACGAATGAATTCAGTTTTTGCAATCACTTCTCCTGGATGACATTCAGTGTGATTTTCAAAAAGAGTATGTTCATTTTTTAAATAAGACAAGTTAATAATATGAATGCTCCTTTCTTTAAATTTTAATACATTTCTTTTGTTAATGTATAAATGATTGGTATCTAGTAGGAAAAGTTACGATGTTGAACTTGATTGGACTACGCATTATACATAAAATAAATTTGCCAGCAAAATATTTCCAGAAAATCCAATTTTAAAAATTTGTATTTATTGAGAAATTATACAATTTGGGTTATCTTACTTTAGAGAAATCCTGCAACATTTTGGATATTGTACAAATAAATGCTTGCTTTTTTTATGTCCAAGTTATAGAGCAACAGCAATAAATATGGAAATGAGATGACAAATGTGTATAATTATGTGTATGACAGACTGAGTTGTCTAGAAAAAATTTAAAATAATGAAAATCCTATTTTTACGTACAAATTAAACATGTGATTTGATGTAAAAATTAATGACATCAGTAACAACAAATTACACAATAAAAATTTGGAATACCAGTTTACATAGTAAATAGTTCATATCAATTACATTTTTTTTTCACATAACTTAATTTAATGCATGTTATAAAAAATGTATTGTATTTTGAAAATTATTATTTTTTTATTATTATTATTACTCGATAAGCATTTGATGTAACGTTAAACTTTAATATATATATATTAAAAACTCAAATTATCTTATAATTTTTTACAGTTTGTTTCTAAAAAATATTTTAAGCTTTTTATATTGAACACATTTGAACGTGGTCATTTAAGGGAATTACATACAAATATTCAGTGTCTCAAAACACTTAGATCAATTTTTTTTTTGTTAAGTTTATGTGTTTTTTTTTTGTTTTCAATGAAACTATGGGAGTGGATTACATATCTATCAATATTTTTTTTCAATTTTAATCACATCCGACTATCAATTTGTAGAATATATTTTCTTTAAAAAGTATAATGTTCTCTATTACCACATAGGATGGTATGCGTTGTTCTCATTGACATTAAGAATTTGCAACACTTAATTATCTTTTAAGTCATATAATATTGGTACTAATATCATTTCATATAGCTGGATCTAGTATCTAGATAAAACTGCAGTTACATATTAATTGTAATTTTGCTATATTATTATTATTTTTTTATTCATTTTTTTGAGGACGGTTTTGTGGTTTCATTTATTGTTTTTGAAGTCCTGTCAGGCTTATACATTTTATGATTGAATGGCATGTGTCTTTTAATGGCTCATTGCAATGCGGAAATACAAAGAAGTAATTCAATAGTCATCTGTAATCTTTTGACGAGAATAATTGATAGGTAATACTGAGATCAAAACTATTTTACTTTATTTTAAGTACGGTAACGAACATTATCATTAATTCACCCCCTTTATGATTTACAATGTATTTTGACTTTTAAAATATTATATCTCGAATTTAGATATAACAGATACGATTTCAATCTTCCAAATTTTTTTTTTACATTTGCTAATGAATTGTTAAACGGTCTTATTCATTTTGAAATCAAAATTTTCAATTTATGTATAGTTCGAAATTTTCTTGATGCTCCATAAGATGTCGTAAGAAACAAAGAATTAACCGTATAAACAAAAATAAAAAAGTATCAGTTGGAACGTAGCAAATGTACACAAAAGGACTGTAATAATAACTGAAAAAAATCCAAGAAAAATAAATCTAAAAGGTGTTCAAGGAGATATAAAAAATATCATTACCCAGTTTTAAAAAAAAACGACATCTTATAAATATTGTTTTGATTGCAAATGTGTGTGTCATTCTTGTATTTTGATACTTTTAACACTTGAATTAAAGTTATTGAATATATATTTAACAATTTCTCCTGGCATGTCATGTCATCACGTGTCGATGACTCGCTCATTGCCAGTCACATAGGTAAAGTGAGCTTAAATTTACATTGTATTTGTAATTTTAAAAAATTACAATTTTCTGCTTTTCTCAAGTTTAATATGTTTCTCAACTGGCATTCCTTTAAGCATAAACATGCAAAAACTGAAACAAAACACTTAAATGATAATAACAGACTTAAACTAAGAGGCCAGCAGAGTTCATTACATGCTGACTGAATTTAAGATATTTGAGGACGATTAAACATTCAAATTAAAGCCACAATAATAATGTGGATAAATGAGCATAAAAAAAATCCCCCGCTGACTTGATAGGAAAAGAAAGGTGGTGTATGATGTTTCACAAAAAGGAAACTAAATTTATTTGACATGCCGATACAACAATCCCCTACTTTAAATCCTTACAACACTGTTATTCCATGCAAATGTAGAAATCACGAGTTTATGCGGAGTATACAGCATATTAGCAATAATTTGCCCAAGTTTATTAAATCCCTTAATCATATATACATAAGCATAAAAATGCATTAATGCACACCTTAGTAGCACTCGCTTTAGTTAGGAAAAGATTGAAAGTGGAAACTCTTCACTCTTCATTTAATGACGTAAGCTTTAGTCATCTTCAAAAAACGGTGGTATTTGCTTTCACTCGTGTAATACATGATGTTTACTGGTAAACTACACGTAAACAAAGTATTTTTTGTAAATATTAATAGGTCTCTGGAGGCCGGATTAGATGGCTTCGCGGGCTGGATCTGGTTCGTGGTCCCTTGTTTGGAGACTCTTGCCATTTATCATCGTTATCATGACTCATATACTAATGCCTACCATGCCGATCAACCATTTAAAACTTGTTATGATATCATATACAAACAAACATATGCAAGAACAAAAACATATAAGTTTTCTTTCTTTCCATCCGGTATTCGGACGTGGCATTGATTGCCAGAAGAAACCAGGGAAGCCGTCATATAAAGCTCTAATAAGAATAAAGGACTAAACACAAACCATAGATATACGTAGGACGCAATAATCTAGTGTTCCGAAGGAGCGTGTGTAATATATAAGATAAGATCAGAAACATTTACTTTAAAATAAATTGATTGTGTTTCCGCATTGTTATTCTTGATTTTATCTCTTGACATAACACACGTTGGGTATAAATACGTAACTGCAAATGCTAAAATAGTTCTCGATATCCTCCCACCTGCACGGCCGGTGTTGCTAAATAATTACTTCCCAACACGGAGTATCTCCCCGCAGATTTCATTTTACAACAAACTCTCCAAGGGAGAAAATAGTTTAATCCCGATTTAAATATATGCTCACATGCCCTGTAAAACTATGTCTCCACCAAAATAAATCATCCACACACTTTCAATGTAAAACAAGACATTGAAAAACAAAAGAAAAAGAATACTTACGTTTCTATTTCTATATCATTAGCACATAACTGTAATACTATTTATCGTTGTGGCGTAGATGTACAGAGATATGATGGGGAGAAGACCATACCTCTGGGCGTTACATCAACTGAAAAAATTCTTAATCACTTGCTATTTCCCCATTGCGCAAATTGACACAACGTGCGTTTTCGGTGTACAAGGGCAGTTGTTTCGTTTCATGAAGAAAGAATAACTTCTTCAGTGGCATGACTCAGACTAACGTCGGGCATTCAGACTGCATATGTTGAAGTCGGGCAGAAATTAGGCGAAACAAAAATACTTTTTAACCTATGACCTGATTTTAAAGAAGAAAGTAACGTTTTTGGTAGGGTGGGGGATCAAAGCATTTTTTATGAAATATTGGTCTAATTTGTTTTGACGAAGTTTGACAAGTGGGGTGGGGGGTAAAAATAGGCCAAAAAATGCTGACGTCATTTATAGACAGCCCCTTTAAAACATCGTGTTTTTAATGATGCAATTATTTAAGAAATACAATAGAACATACACATTTTATTGTCTTTAACACTGCACAAAGGGTCGTCCATACATGACGTCGCTCGCCTGGGGGTGGATGCGAAGAATGGTCAGGCATTTGCAACGAGATAAGAAAGGGTGGGGGGCGGTGTTTAAGAAATCAAAATCACATCATTTGTGCTACTTTACATAAAAGTTCCACTTGATTGCCTAATATTTATTTAATTACATTTTCAATGGCTTTACACGTGTTACGATTTTAGAGTGCAGACTTACACAAAAGACATTTTTAATGACAATAATGTAATTTGAAACCTGGTAAATTTTGATAAGCTTTTTTGTGTGGCTAGCATCAATCAAAGCTTTGTGACGTTATATTTGAGAGTTGGGTTTACGTTTTGTTACGAGGGGGAACGGTGAGATCAAAATCGTCAAGGTCGTCATTCAAGGACGTTCAAAAAAGTTATAAAATATAACAATATAAGAAATGAAATCGCCATCCAGTTATGTTTATATAACGGCTGAGACAACGATAGGTGAAAGAAAAAAATCTACTAATTTAAAGAAAGAGAAATATTAATCAGACTGACATATTATAGCCATGTTTGAACGTTTGATTTGAATCAAATATACATTACTTTTAAAATTTAACAGTTTAGAATTTTCTTTGCATTAAATAATAAAACATGTATGCATATCAGTCGGTCGTAGCTGTCATTTGCAGTCTGAGCAGTTTATGTTAATAGGCTAAGAATTATATAAATTAAATGTTTTGTGCTAACCTACGCACTCAGTGGAGACCCCCTCCCTCAGTACGCATACATTAGCAAAATGCCTTTTTTCGAAGACCGCCCCCCAACATCCTTTCGTACGTAATATATAAGTGGCCCCTATGTCTCCGCAACACGGCTGCTCATTCGAATTGTTCTGATTTCTTCGTGATGTACTTTTTGTCTATTCAACCCCCCCCCTTTTTTTTTTAAAAAATTATTTGCAATATTTATGAGCAACTCTGTGGCGTATGTTACCCCGCGGGCATCTAGTATATATATATATTCCTTTAATATCATTCCCGAGACATCATTGTACAATCAAAATACCACATTTTTAAAGTCCAATAATTTACAAAAAAGACGTAGTGTTTTTATGTATTTTTAGCGCATTTTCGAGATGTCGAAATCGCTATTGCACACGTTTTGTCCGTCTGTCATCACCCTGATCACAGGATCCATAAGTCCTAGACCCATGATGTATATATGTTTTTTGTATGTCCTGACCTGCAATTGGTGCATCAACACTCAGTTACTCGATCCGTTAAAAAACCCCGTTAAAACTACCAAAAAACTTTGCGAAACAAGAGTTAACACTGGCACAGGGAACGGCCGCCATTGCCGGAAGTCGAATAGAGTATTTCTCAAGCATTCAAGAGTGGTGCGAAGGCGTGCAAAAGAATTAGTTTTTTTTTTTTTAGTTGACGTCATTAGAATATGTGTAAAGGTTTAGAGACTTTTACGTCATCATTTGTGGTGACTTGTAGTTAGATTAAAGAGAAAATAAAAAATTTTAAAATGTAAAGAAATGTCTTTTAAATTTAAAAATGTCAGGTATATTCATTACACAAGAAAATTCATAAAAATATGTCTAAAATCTAAACACAATTACTGATAACTACATAATGCTGATATCTAACATAAGTACTGATACATAATACGAAAATGCGCTAACACGTCCTGAGTTCCAAAAGGGACCAGGCTTAACAAGATTTTTAAAAAATGCTTTTATTTAATCTAAGGAATAATGTGTAATAATATTTTCTATAACTACAAACAAGTAAAAAACACAACAACTGATAATAACCCCATAACCGTAAACTACAATCATCAATAATTTCATCAGCATAAAGAGTATTGCAAAATGTAACTTTCAATTATAATATTTTAAAATATGAAACATTTATACACACATACATAGCGACATGCATTGAAAACCTACAGAGAGTTCAAAATTTAGCTGTCAGAATAGTTATAAAGGCTAAAAACATGAACATGCTACTCCGCTAATTTACTCACTTATTGGCCACCCATACAAGCCCGCATTGATTACAAAAGGGTTGTTCTGTGTCAAAACTTCTTTTCTGACTCATGCCCTTCTTATCTTACTGAACTTTTGTCGGTCGTCTCACCTAGTCGTCAGCTACGCCCTTCTGCAGATACACGCATTCTCTGTGTTGCTAAGACAAGAACTAAAACATTTGGCGAAAGGTCATTCAATTTTTGTGCAGCCAAACAATGTAATTCACCTTCAAGACTGCACTTAAAACAAATCTTTTCAAACTTTATTTTGAAAATTAATGAAACACCATTTTTTTATGTTTAACGCAGCTGATGTACTACGTATTGTCATTTATGTATTTAATATGATATGAATGTTTTTTTTAAATTTAAATATTTATTGTTATCTCCATGTAAAGCGCTGTGAGTCCGGCTCCTGGATGGAATACAGCGCTATGTAAATTATCAATTTATTATTATTATTATTTTTTGAAATCTACAAAACTAAAAAAACTTTGATTTGTTCATTTTACAGCTGTAAATTTAGTAAACGTTACCGGGTGAAGAATGTAAAAATATTTTTTTAAAACTCTTATAATGCACTTTCGTTTAAATCCTAACAACTCATGCTACTCACGAACTTAAAGACTTTGATGCTATTGTTTCGTATTAATTAATCATCTTGATATTTCGGTTTGTCTGTGATTCTTTAAAATAACTGTGGGCTATTAACGTCCTCTAAATAAGTATCCCTACGGGAATAGACCCTATTAACTCGAAATTTGCAAAGACCCTGACCAATTTCTTTGGGGCAACTTTATTTTTAAAAAAATTCTCCTAGTGAAACATTATTTTGGGTGAGACTTTATTTTGAGACTTTGGCCCTATAATTTGTGTGAACCTAAGGCAGCATGCAAAATGCGGGGCCCTGGCCTAAGGAAGCAGATGAGGCGTGAGACACATTCATTCACACATTTTCATTTATACGCATGAACAAATAATAGCCCACTTCATTGGATCTGTAAGGGGCCGTCCATAAATGGCGTCATGCAATTTTTGGCGTTTTTTACCCCAAACCCCCCATGTCTCGCGTCGACATAAAACCGTAGACACCCTCCCCACACCTCAAAAACTACATCTTAAAACTTTGACACAAAAAAAATGTATTTTCTGTTTGAAAATAAGTATGTTATAAATCACTTTTTGTCATCTAAATATTTATTTAGTTTAGGTCTACATTATAATACCGTAACATGCACAAAGCTATGTAAAATGGCATTTTGTTAAATTGTAAGCCAGTGCTTCTCAAATTTTTTCCTGTTAGACGCCCGACATGAATTTTTCCATTACACCAGGTACTGGTGCATTCTTTTCTCGTTTCTGCGTGGATTTTCTTTTTACTGATTTGATAGCAGCATGAGCCCCTACAAGGCCCCATAAGATAAAGTAGAAATTCGGCATGTTTTATATATTTAATTTAAAAAAAAAATGTTTAGTTTACAGGGTATAGCAAAACAGGTAAAGAACAATGCAGCGGTAATGTCAAAAACCATTTGATGTGATTAACTGGCGATTATGACAATTCATATTACAAGGATCATAGGCATTGCTGATAGACCTAGAAAATGTAGATACAAGATAATTTGCTCAAATTGATTTTGATTTTATCATGAAAGTTTTCCTGCTAAGTATATGCACATCAAAAGCATTTGATCTAAAATTACATTATTCTTTCTTCAAAGACATAAAACAGTTATTGCCCAGTACTCTCCTCTAATTTTCGAAAACGTATTAAGCATTAGCGTCACTATGAAGTTTTCCAGGGGGAGGGGGTGAACATGTTTTTATTTTTTTTAAAAATGACTTCACGCGCATATAATGAGAGGGGTCCCAAACTTTGTGACGAGGTAAGGGGAGTTTAACAATTGTGACGTAACGTCAAAACACGCTACTATAGGCAAATGTTCCCCTAAAATATTCGATTTCTTACTATCTATTTTATTACGTTTTGTTAGGATTGCGCGTGTTACCATATAAGAGTGTAATCTTACACTAAATATATAATAAAATAATAATCAATTGTTTTAAAACATGCTCATTTTGAAATAGACAACACTAATTTAAGGTGGGATGTCACAGTTTTTTGACGTCATATTTTGGGGGTGTCTAATATTTTGTAACGAAGTGTGACTAGCGGGAGGGGGTTGGTTCAAAATGGACCAAAATCAAGTGCCGTCAATTATGGACTGCCCCTAACTGACAATATTATACAGGTTTAATTTTCCTTAAAATTTGAGTTCAAGTAAAAAATAAGTGCCGCAAAAAGTCTTAGAAATTACAAAACTTACAAAATAGCGCTGTAATCTATATATATAAAAATGAAAATATGTCTGTGTGTGTGTGTGTGTGTGTGTGTGTGTGTGCTTGTCCGTGGTAACTGACTAAACTATTCATCCGATCGTCATGAACATTTTTAAGACTGTTGAGTACCCTCACGGAATGGTAACTGGCTACTTTTTTTTCTCAATCTAACACTAAAGGGGCGCCGGGGGCCCTAAATGTGAATTTTTGCTTATATGGGCTATATAAAAAATAATTTAATCGCTAACTACTTGCTTTTTTGATTGATCTTAACCAAATTTTGCAATTAATTTCTTGATAGCCATTATTTAAATACCATAGTGCACTAAATTCCAAATGGCAACTCCTTCGGGGCTGGGGGCCCAAAATACGTGTTTTCTTAAACGTTTACGAATTTTTTCACTATTCAATTATTAAAGGTCTTGACAAATAATGATAAATGTATCCATTATTATTCATCTTAAAATAAACAAGTGTTTTGAGCTTTATATCTTGCCCCGAATGGGCCCCTGGGGCCCTTAATGTCGTTTTATGCCTATATAAGCTATATAAAAAATAGTTTAAGCGATAGCTACCTGATACATTGATGGATCTTAAACTAACTTGGTATATAAATACTTTATAGTCAATATTAAAATATTATAGGGCACTAAACTTCTAATGGCAACTCATCCAAGGCTGGGGGCCCAAAATACGTGTTTTCTTAAACGTTTACAAATTTGTTCACTATTCAATTAGTAAAGGTCTTGACAAATAATGATAAATGTATCTATTATTATCCATATTAAAATAAACAGTTGTTTTGAGCTTTATATCTTGCCCCGAATGGGCCCCTGGGGCCCTTAATGTCGTTTTTTGCCTATATAAGCTACAAGTGTTTATTTTAAGATAGATAATAATGGATACATTTATCATTATTTGTCAAGACCTTTAATAATTGAATAGTATAAAAATTCGTAAACGTTTAAGAAAACACGTATTTTGGGCCCCCAGCCTCGAAGGAGTTGCCATTTGAAATTTAGTGAACTATGGTATTTAAATAATGGCTATCAAAAATTTAATTGCAAAATTTGGTTAAGATCAATCAAAAAAGCAAGTAGTTAGCGATTAAATTATTTTTTATATAGCTCATATAAGCAAAAATTCACATTTGGGGCCCCCGGCGCCCCTTTAGTGTTAGATTGAGAAAAAAAAAAGTAGCCAGTTACCATTCCGTGAGGGTACTCAACAGTCATAAAAATTTTCATGACGATCGGATGAATAGTTTAGTCAGTTACCACGGACAAGCACACACACACACACACACACACACACACACACT
>MUZC01001782.1:341832-351893 GCA_002072015.1 Radix auricularia | reverse complement strand
AAAAAACTCTGTATACCATATTAACATAATAAAGGGCAATGAACTTCTTATGTCCTTTTCATCGGGGCCGGGGAGCCCCAAATGTCTTTTTCTTATATTTTAAAGATATTTTTACCATTCATTTTTAACAATCTCGATAAATATATTCATAATGAAATGGAATAAAAATGAACATATTTTTTAAATTGACATCTTGCACTGAATGTGGCCGGGGGCCCCTAAATATGTTTTTCCTTCTATATCTATCTCTATATTATGTGTGTGAGTGTATGTCGTTTAAACCTGACTAAAACATGTATCTCATCGTCATGAAAATGTTTGTGACCGATGAGTACCCTTCAAGAATGGTAACTGCTACTTTTTCTCTCCATTTAACACTAAAGGGGCGCCGGGGGCCGATAATGTCATTTTTTTGCTAAAATTAGCTATATAAAAATTAGTTTAAGCGCTAACTACTTGCTATATTGATGGATCTTAACCAAATTTTGCAATTATATTCTTGATAGCCAATATTAAAATACCATAGAGCCCTTAACCCTCAATAGCATCCCAATCGGTGCTGGTTTATAGCTGACTAAACCATGTATTCGGTCGTAATGAAACTTTTGAAGACTATTGCGTGCACTCCCAGGAAATTAACAGGTAATTTTCTTCGGCAATTAAACACACATGGGGCGCCGGGGGCCCATAATGACACTTTTTGCTTATATGAGCAATAGAAAATTAGGTTAAGTACTAGCTACTTGGAAAAATGATGGATCTTAACCAAATTTTGTTTTAAAAAAACTTGATAGCCAATATTAAAATACTATAAGGTCCTGAATTTTTAATGACCATTTCTTCGGGGCTGGGGTGCCAATAGTCTTTTTTAGGGGGGGGGGTTGTTAATGTTTAAGAGATTTTGTCAATTCAATATTTAATCAACGACAAATTTATCCATTATCATGCAAATTGAAATGAACATCGTTTTTAACTTTACATCTGGCTTTAAATGAGCCCTATCCTGTCTTTGTTTTCTTTAATAAAGTTTAGGCGTTAGGTTTTGTGTAAAAGAATTGATCTTAACCAAAATTTGTTAACAAAATCTTGGTAGCCCATATTAAAATGCTATAGTGCACTAAAATTCTAATGTAATTTACTTTTGGGCTGGGGGCCCCGAATGTCTGTTTTTGGTATATGCTTAAGATATATTCACCATTCAATTTTTAACAATCTATAGGAAAATATGAATGATGAAACTGAATTAAAACGTAAAGCTTTTTGAAATTGACATCTTGCGCAGAATGGGCACAGGGGCCTCTAAATGTCGTTCTTTCCTATATATTACCTTTACAAAAATTAGTGTTAGTTTAAGTTACTAAGAAAATAACGGATCTTGCCAATTTTAGTACATAAAAACTTAAGAGTCTATAAATATTTTCTATAAGGAACTGAACTCTTAATGTCCATTCCCTCGGGCAGGCATACCGAAATGGTTTTGTAATGCGCGTTAATAATTTAATTCCCCAATCAATTTTACACGATATAGAGAAACAAAGCTTGAGTACAATGGCGATAAAAAAAATTAATAAATCATCACTTATTTTAGAGCCCGGCCCCTTAATTTAGTTTTTTTTTCTTTTTTTTTCAAAGCTGTATATATATATATATATATAGATTTATTTATCCATTTGCTGGGAAACTTGGACTTTTTTGCACACTTCCGTGTAGGTTTTTGGCATAGTAGTTTTTAAAACAGATCACGCATTGGATTCTTAAATAGTCGTTTTTACTGAGATCGTTTTAAAGCTTTATATCTTGTCGTGAATGGGCCCTGGGGCTCTTAATGTCGTTTTTTTGTCTTATAAAAATTCAAGAGTCTATAAATGATTACTATAGGAAACTGAACTCTTTATATTCATTCCTTCGGGTAGGCGGCCCCAAATTTTTTTGTAATGCACGTTAATAATTTAATTCTCCAAAGCAATTTTACACTATATTGAGAAACATAGCTTAAGTACAAAGTATCACTTATTTTAAAGCCTAGCCCTTTAATGTCGTTTTTTTAAAAGCTTTTAAATTATTATTTTATTTATCTATTTGCCATGATCTTTGGACTTTTTTTCGAACTTCAGTGTAGGTTTCTGGCATAATTGTTTTTAAAACATATCACTCATAGGATTCTTAAATTGTCAATTTTACTGAGATCGTTGCAACTCACGACCGGGTCTGCTAGTAGCAAAATAAAACATATATTTAAACAATAAATTAAAAACGTAAATGCTAATAAGAAAATTAAATTTTGCTTTGAATTAATATAACTGTAGAAACTACATGATTGCCAAAGATTGATAGAAAATTATTTACAGACTTTAAAAACAGAACAACAAAATGTAGTGTTATCGCGGAAACATGAGATTTTCGGGTATCTGCAGAATCTGATTTATCATTGCCATTGAGGACATCAGTACAAGTCAACAGCCAGACGCGGTTAAAGCTACTGTTTCTAATTTGATTATCGCTGACACTTATTCATTTTCTAAACTGGATATTGGAAGGTATGTCCTTTCAAATTAGTTGAAATTGCAATTATTTTTAATTTTGTGTCTTGTTTTAGCAATAATTAAATCGCGGAATTCAGTTGGCATTTGTCATCAAAACATGCAATAAAGATAAAGATTTTAACGAAGATCTAGCTAGCCACATGCAAAGCACTTGAAACAAAGGCTATCATGAAGATACAGCAGCAATCAATTTTGTTTCATTATTCTATAGATAGGCAGTTAGACTCATCATTTAGACATTTTAGAAGACAAATTCAAGAAACTTGCATCATCATGGGACCCATCACTTCTACAATCCTATCTTGTGGCATGCATGATTTAGTACTTCGTGGCAAAAAAAAAAATTCTGGTAATTTTTTTGCCCTGTTAAAGTTTCGTGCAATCTGGAGATAAAGTTCTTGGTAAACATTTGTAAAACATTTCATGTAGTCAAGTATATTTCCACAAAGGCACGGTTTCAAAATAGCGACTGTCAAAACAGTGACCGTTATACTAATGATTTCAAAATTGTGACTGTATCAAAACAGCGACCGTGACAATAGCGACCTCATCGCACAGCTATTCTTGTTCAACAGTTCCCCTAAGTTAGTGTTTCTAAACTTTTTTCAGTGTAAATAATTTTTAGTTGTAAATTTAACATTGTAAATACCTATTTCATGCCATTTTTACTTTTTAACAGATAAGTATATTATTTTTTAAATATTTTTTTTTAAGATTAGAAGAAAAAAAATATTAAAAATTACAAGGGTAAAAACGACGGTCAAAACGTTCTATGATAAAAAGTACTGTAGTCGAACTGACCTAGCTTTAAAAAAAGCAGCCACGCGCAACATCTGCCCCTACCATCGCTATTGCCCTCATTTAATCGATTTAATATATGTTAGCTTCTCTTTATCGAATTTTCAATAAAATATATTTAAAGATTGTTATAGCAGTTATATTTTAATTTGTTTCATTTTTTTCATTTTTTTTTAAATTCGTCCCGAAAATGTGTATACACACTTTAAAACAGTCACATTTATTATAACCCACCTCCAGTTCATTGTATTTAGTATTTAGTTTTGTATTGTCCCTTCTCTACAAAAACCCGACGAGGCTTATAATGCTATCATTTTATTAATTTTATAAACTCCGTTGTAGGCTAGGTACAGTAAGTTTTTCAAACATTATCATAAGGAAAATTTTAAAAAAATACTCACTGTTAAAATGCAGTCAATATTAAAACGGTCGCTGTTTTTACGGTTGTTGTTTTAATACAGTCGCTATTTTGAAGTCGATATTATCATGGTCGCTGTTTTGATCGACGCTATTCTGTCCGGATGCTCTCGGCAGCCGTGCAAATGTATTAAAATTTGTTGGTCTCTCTAGCGTGAAGATATTGTTCTTGAAGGAAAAGATTCATTTGCATTTTCTATACATGCTGCCGAAACAAATGACATTACGGGCATTGACTTGATATAAGTTGGTATTAGATTTTTCAAAAAAGAAAATGGAAAAATGATGGTCCCTGAAGAACTCCTGGGATATATTCTAATGTTTTGTTTAAACGCTTAAGGTTTTGGCTAACACCATCATTAAAATTCATTAAAATTTGAATCACATATGACATATCTTCTTGATTAAGGACAATGCTGCTATTGTAAAATGGAACGTAAGGAAGGAGGAATCCAAGCAATAATAATAAGAAAAAACAACCCAAAATAGCATTTGTACATTGCAGTTTTCATAAACTTAATCTTGTGAACGATTTAAATATTGTGAATGCAATACATAACACAATAGAAGCAATTAAATCCAATAAAGTGTTATCCGCAAAATTAATCAGCAAAAAAATGTTCATTTTCTATGTGAACGTTAATGGAAAATTTAATATAAATGTTGGCGAATTTTGCTAGAAATGTGACCAAATATTTTATTTACAGCAATTAATAACGTAATCAGTTAAAATTGCAGATATAATTCTTTTTTAAGTTTATATGTGTACACTGTCTTCAATGTAATTAACTTGCGGGTAATTTAGTTCAGTTTTATTGTAAAAATTTATGATTTATTTTCTCAAATATAGAAGGGGGGCATTTTTATATTTTGCTTCTCAAGAAAATGATACCAACAAAGTGTTTGCACATTATTGCTTCTTTAATCATACTAGGTAAGTTTCCCGTGTATTTATTTTTATTTAATTTAAGTTAAATCTGTATTTTTTGTTTTTTACAGCACCTATATTTTATATAAGCCAATGTTCAGTGCATTGAAAGATAACAAAAATCTACAACAAATATAATTAGTTTTGAACGTCCGCGTCAATTGATTTATTGAAACACCTTAAAATGAGAAATAGTACTGAATGATGACCAAAGACAAAGGCACCAAAAATAACTTGTTTTGAACGTCCGCTTTAATGTTTTCAATTTGTCAATGAGATTAATATTTTTCTGATTAGCTTTGGTAGTCGTTAGGAGTTTGAATGACCAATCACTATAGCTGACCGCACAAAAATTAGATTTTTATTATATTGGATAACTTAAAAATTAATATAAATTTTATGCATATTTAAAAAAAAATATTTAATAAATCTTGTAAGTTCATGTGAGTTTTTCTCAAAGTTAAACGTAAAATAATTGCTCAGTTGAGCTGGCATATATTTTGCAAGTATTTTAAGTTGTGGATTAATTGGTGACAATTCTACTCCCAAAGTAGAACAAACATCTAAAACGTTATTGCATTTTGTCTTAATAATGCTCGACGTTTAAAAACCAGTACCAATTAGGTAATATTAATGAAATTGAATAAGAGCCTTGAGAGCAATTTCGACAAAGTAAATCCAAAAGGATGCAAGAAAAGTCAAAGTTGTGAAATTCATTTTTAAACATTTCCCGGCAACTTACTCAAAGTTATCTTCCTATTAGAGAAAAGTCAATGAAATATCTCGCTATTACCTTTCCGTGTTCCATCTTCTGTTGGAAAGTAGAACTCAAAATGGTCAAAAATTTTGAATAGTGCTCAATGGTGATTTTTGTAGATATTGAGCACTGAGCTGGTTATCTCTACTATAAATGTTTGTTGCTTTAATGTGAAACATCAAATGCAGTCTGCTTACACTTGACTGGTCCAGCTGTTAGTTTGAGTTTCCGTCCATCAATCTTGTTTGCAATTGTAAATAACGAAGCAATCCTATTTTGCATGAAAATAATGAGCTCATTAAAAATTGCAAAGAAATCAGGCATGCAAGAAAACTTGGCTGTCTAATTTTCATTTAAAAATAGTCAAGACCAATCTGGCACTTTCTTCTTTAAAAACTGGTTGAGCCCTCTCCACGATTAAAAAAAAAGACAACTATTGACAGAATTTTGTCTCGAAACAATCAACACACATCAGCATACATTAAATTCGTGTTCCGCACACGTTGCATAGCATGGTTAAGCAATTAATCTTCAAATTAAAGCTACTCTCCCGTTGCAATTACAAAGTGTTGCAACTCCGCTGACAAAGTTGGTTAGTTCTGTTGCAATTTGGTGGTGGCCTAACATTCTTGATGAATAAAATGCATATATATATATATATATATATATATTAGTGATGTTAACGATTAATATCAATTTAATTATTAACTTTTGAAACATGAACAATTAATTTATTATTAATTTCGATTAAAGGAAAACATTAATACTACGGAAAAAAAAACAAAAACAAAAACAAAAAAATAACAACAACAACAACAAAACAAGCGTTTTTACACTTTTGATGAGCAGGTATTATTAATACTATTACAAGCCAAACTAAAAAATAATTTACTCGGAACTGAGGTAACTGAAATTTTCAATATGATCTTGGCTTTGTATTACATTATCAGATATCGGAGTTCTTTAATTTTCCTATTAATACATTCATAATTAGTTATCTCCATTTTGTTATATATATATGTAATAGATTTATATTTAATTTATAATGGTGTATGTGCAAGTTATAATTTAAAACCCATACTTTTATATATAGTCTACCCAAAAGCTGCCCTTGGTAATGATTGTCGTACTCAGGACTACATCAAGGAAAATGAGACCATGTCTTGTACGTGCTAAGATAAGAACACAGGCTTTCTGCCTACTCGACTCATGTGGTCTCCGGGCAATATCACAAATAGAACTCTTATCTTTATTGCCAAGAGGCCTTCTGCAAATGGTAAGCAATTACTTCCATAATTATATAATACGGATAATTCTTCATGAAATATTTAGTTTTACATTATTTTTAAAAATATTGTTTTCAGTGAATTTTTATTGGAGATATGTTTTTAATTTCAGAAATAACTTGACCTAATGTATGCTTAAATGATATTTTTAATGTAAATTTAGTTATTTTTTATTATTATTATTTTTTATTTTTGTTGTCAAAAAGGTAACATAATACGTTCATTGCCTCTAACCTATTAACAAGAGTTTCAGGATCAGAGACAAGCGTAAACATTGTCAAGATAAAACGACGTTTACAAAATCATTTGACTTAACAATTTTTAAAAAAAATTGTATGTCGGGTATGGTATTAAGGTGTCACATATTAATTATGCTGAAAAAAATTGTCATAGGAAATCTTTTCTTCATTGAAAAAATTGTTTAAAAATCACATACACTACTAATGTTAAGCTTGTTAAAGACATTATTGAATGTAGCAACAATTGGAGAAAATGTAAAGATTTTTAGTAATGAACTGTTTTTTGTTGTTGTTTATTACTGGTGCATACATTTTGGAATGTTTTAGATTTAAATATGAAAGTATAGAGATACAAAATGAATAAAATAATAATAATAAAGTATGCACACATGTTAATACATTTTCTTTTATTTAGCAGAAGTTCCTTTTATGTGTGAGGTATCAAATAGTATTAACTTCACAGATAAAATAGTGTATTATCCGATAATTGCTTGTAAGTAATCGTTTCTTTCATGTTATCTCAGTGTTTTTTTAATTGTTGTATTAACAACTAAATTTATGATTATAAAGCACGTGCTAATTTGTTTCACTTAAAATCGACATCCAGTTTCAATTTTTATGAATTTGTGTTCGCTCATTTTTTTCACTTCTAGACCCACCAGATGTAAATTTAACCCTTCACAACCATTATGTCGATACATGTCTTGATAAAAACTCAGTGATAAACGGAACTTGTGTGGTCAGTGCTAGTTTTCCGGAATCGGAAGTAACTATCTACATCAACGATAACGAAGTGGAGAATGTGTATAATACCAAGGATCAAACATTTAGCGTTCCTTACAAGACAACTGGGTTATTGAACATCACATGTCAAGCTTTCAATAAAGAATTCTGTGTTAGAAAAACCCAGTATTTCTCTGCTGCAGGTAAATTTGTTTAATATAATCCTGGTAGATCAATTTATAGTCCAATATTTATTTTTTTAAATCTGATTATTTAAAATTTTTAGAACTCTTTTCTTTAATTTTAAAATTTTCTTCAGTTTTACAATTGTCTTGTAAAAAATTAACTTAAATATATATATTTAGGACCCCCTGATCATCCTACAATCTTACAACTGATTAAACTAGACACAGTAACTTCCCCCAAGAAAACACAGGTCGCTATCATTATGTGTCAGTCAAAAGGAGGGTTCCCTTATGAAAAGCAAATGTCACTTATCTGTGGCGATTTGGAGACTCGGGCAAAAGGTAAGAAAACGTCATATTAATAACTTTTTTTTCTCTTACCTTGTTGGGATCGTCTATAAAAATAAACAAAGTGCGTCCTCCTACTGCTCATATAAATATAATTAATCATGACTTATAGCTAAGATTACTTTTACTTTTATAAATGTTGTTTCTCTATTCTTCAAAATTAATTATAATTATTTTTTACAGACAATGATATTGTTGCTTTGGAAATCAGTATGAGTCACACACCAATTGATGTTAATTGCTCTTGTGTTGTTCTGCATGAATCAAAATGTCTACACAATAAACAAAGTGAATTTGTAAAATTATGTGAGCATTTAAATGTAGCTTTATGTTATTGTCATGAGAGAAGTGAACACGTAGCTAAATTATGTAAAAATCCTTTTCTTAATTCTATAAACAATCAACTTATTACTGCCAACAAGCTTGTAAATATACATAAATACGTTGATAGTCTTATGTGTTGTTAGTTAATCTTTTCTTAAATTAGTAATTTTAATAAATTAATTTCCCACTCAATACAAAGTACTACAATGATTATCCTTGATATAATTAGAGACGTGTGTAATTAGATTTCACTTCAATAATGATCTACTACTCCTTGCGTTCGTCATCATAAAGCTAGAAGCCCAATTTGTTCTACTTGTACGGTCACAATTGATAACTTACTTTTTTTTTTGCTTCACCATTCAACTTACGTTTTGTATGTCTTTTGTATTTTATCACATTCTTTGTAAATAGTATACTAAACTTTTAAGCTATGAAACCGATCCTCGAATCTAAAACAATGAAGGTATGATAATATTTTAAAAAAATAATAATAAAATGTAAAAACAAGTATACCGTACATCTTTCAGTCCCTTCTCGCTAATATCTGGTTAAACAATTAACTCTTCCTAATTAAGTCCTGGAAATAACTCCAACTATGTTTTCTTTTAGTGTAAACTTGGTTTAGTTGCAATAACTATATTTATATTATTATACATTTATATTTACTGTTTTTCCAAAGTTACGCAAAATTTATTAAAAAATATATAGAACATATTAAAAATTAGGATATTTCTTTGAATTGGAAGAGACCACACAAATACACACATGACATTTATTTTCGTCAGCGAGATAAAGAAACGAAACTAGCTCTCTGCTGATATTTAAGATACATTACATCTTAACTTATATTCTAGAACTTTAAATAATGTTTCTAAAAATAATGTATTTCACAGATATCCCAGATGAAGACAGCTCAGTCGATATCAATACAACAGCAATAGCAGTTGGTGTTTCACTTGGTCTTGGGTTAATGTCATCCATTTGTGTGAACATATTTTTAATCAGGCGCGAAAAAAGTAAGTTATAACCTCAATCATTCTGACAGAAGACATGTCCTACCTGAAATAGTTATCGAAATGGGAACGAAAGAGCAATCAAGCTAAAAAATAATTAAGTGAAAAAAACGAAAGCAGGTAAAAGGTTAGCCTGTCAGGATGTAAAAAGCAGCAAACGTTTCGGCAAAAAGTCTTCTTTAAAAAAAAACAAACAATACACTAATATAAAAAAAAAATAAAACAAATAAAAACTTAGCTGCAGAAAATTCAGATAGTAAATCTATGGATTTCACAGCAGCTAAAGTGGTTTTAATTTTCATAGGTTTGTAATAACACATTTAAAAAATTAAAAATCAGTCCCTACAGCGCTGTGTCAATTGAAAGCATGTCGCTGCTAGCAATTTCAGGGTATTTCCCCTTTGAGCTAAATGAGGGCTAAATCGAAATACCGAACAACGAAACAGTCAGCGTTGAGTCTTACTGTGTATATATATATATGTATATAAATATATATA
>MUZC01001782.1:321390-341615 GCA_002072015.1 Radix auricularia | reverse complement strand
TATATATTAGCATTTTTCTTTATTTAAAAAATTATATTATTGCATTGATAATATTCATTATAACTTATACGAAAAATTCACTAAAATTATTCTTAGAAAGAAAGGATGTTTCAAGAAACAAGATACATGCCAAGTAAGAAAAGATCAATATATACAATTATAAATATGTAATTAAATACTTTGTGTCTAATCAGATACAGTACACTACATTAATTATCATAATTCTGAAACATATTTGGTCTAAAGATATTACTTGTAAGTAAGATTTTGCTTTTTTATTTGAGAATAAACATTGTATTTCTAATATATATTTTCCAGTAAAAGACAAGAATATAATACAATCGAAGGTAACAGCATGCTTAAATCTATCTATCTATCTATCTATCTATCTATCTATCTATCTATCTATCTATCTATCTATCTATATATCTATCTATCTATCTATCTATCTATATATCTATCTATCTATCTATCTATATGTCTATCTGTCTATCTATCTATCTATCTATCTATCTATCTATCTATCTATCTATCTATCTATCTATCTATCTATCCATCTATCTATCTATATATATATCTATCTATCTCTTTATCTATCTATCTATCTATCTTTCTATCAATTTATCTATCTATCTATATATCTTTATATATCTATATCTATCTAGCTATCTTTCTATGTACCTACGTACCTACATATCTATCTCTTTATCTATCTATATATCTAATTACCTACCAACCTATCTACCTAACTACCTACCTACCTACCTACTAATCTATCTATCTATCTATCTATCTATCTTTCTATCTATCTATCTATTTATCTATCTATCTATCTATCTATCTATCTATCTATCTATCTATCTATCTATTTCTATCTATCTATCTTTCTATCTATCTATCTATCTATATATCTATTTCTATCTATCTATCTATATATCTATCTATATATCTATCTATCTATCTATTTCTATCTATCTATCTATATATCTATATATCTATCTATCTATTTCTATCTATCTATCTTTCTATCTTTCTATCTATCTATCTATTTATCTATCAATCTATCTATATATCTATCTATCTATCTATCTATCTATCTATCTATCTATCTATTTCTATCTATCTATCTATCTATCTATCTATCTAACCATCTATCTATATCTATTTATCGATCGATCAATCGATCTATCTTTCTAACAATATATCTATGTACCGGTCTATCTGCCTATATGTGTATCTATCTATATATGTATCGATGTATCTAAGTACCCGGCTTCTCACGCGTTTTAAATGAGACTTTCTGTAGAAGGGTACTAAACTGTTTATTTGCATGAAGTAAAAGTGTAAATTTATCTTAAAGCAGGTCAAATACATTTACTTATCAGAAAAGCATAGTGTCTGCAATTCTTTACCAGCAATCCCAAGACTCTGGCACATCAGTTAAGACTGCACTCTCGTGATAGTGTAATTAACAACTTTCCGAAATCCCATTATTCCAAATATTAGAATTAAAGATTTTAAATTTTTATATAACTTATATGAGTTAAAAAGAAAACAACTTTATATTGTGGCACCAGGCTCCCAATAAATGTTATAATTTTTTTTTGCCTGTTACCATCGCAGAAGTGCACTCATCAACTTTAGAAAATTTCATGCTTCTACATACTCGGACATAGAAGAATTAGTGTTTTTTTTAGCCCATGTAAGGAAAAAAACTTATTAGAGCCGACGGCCCCACATGAGCAGGAGTTTTAACATTTTTCTTTTTTAATTTTCTTTGTGAGTGCCTCCTCAACAAATTTCAAAACTTTTATGTCTCTACAGTCTCCGAAAATTAGAGAAAACGTGATAAATGTGTTTTTAAATCAGAACAAATACATTTGGGCCCCGGCCCCAGGGGAGTGATTTCTTTTTACTCCTCTTACCATTGCAGATATGTAATTCTTAACTTCCCAAAGTATCATGCTTCTAGCTAAACGGGAAATAAGAGAATTAGTAATTTTCGTTCATATACAGAAGAAAACTACATTTGGCCCCGGCCTCATTAGAGAGATCATTTAAATATGTTTTTACCTGTTACTATTTGAGATTTGAAGTACAGCTAATTTCAGGAAAAAAATACATTTGGGCCCATAAGCCCACCCTGAGTGAGAATTTTAAAAAAAACATTTAATCAATTTTTGTAGTGAGAGAGTACTCAAAAACTTCCAAAAGTTTCATGTCTTTACGTATACGGTAAATTTGAGAATTAGAGATAATACGGTTTTTAATGTAACAAAAAACTAAATTTTAGCCCTCTAGCCCCCTAAAATGGGAATTTTAAAATTCATTTTCGCAAATAACTGTACTTAACAATTTCCCAAAGTTTCGTTTTTCTACCTACACGGGAAATAGTAGAATGGGGTTTTTCAGTATTTATATACCAAAAATTATTTTTAAAAAAGAACACTACATTTGGGCCCTCGGCACCCCAGGAGTGGGAAGTTTAAAATTCTTCCTAGCAAAATATCGTCGGGGTTGCGTACTTAACAACTTGCCAAAGTTTCTTACTTCTACCTACACGGGAAATAGGAGAATCGGTGATTTTCAATTTTTATATTACTCATGTAGGAGAAAAAACATTTGGACCCCTGGACCCCAAAAAGTGATAATTGAAATATATTTTCGCCTGCAATAATTTGGGAAGTGTAATAAACAATAATCCTAAAAATTCATGCTTCTGCCTACTTGGGAAATAGGAAAATTAGTTAATTTAATTTTGTATACCTCAAATAATGGGGGAAAAACGATTTTAGGCCCCCGGCCCCTAGGAGTCGGAATTTATGGAATGATTGCCATTATTGTCGGGAAAGCATGCTCAAGAATTTCCACAAGTTTCATGGTTTTACCTACACGGTAAATTTGAGAATTAGTGATAAGTGAGTTCTTAATAAAGAAAAAACTATTAGGGCCCCCGGCCCCCAACGAATGGGAAGTTTATTTATTTTTTTTTTGCAAATTAGTGTAAGGAGAGTGTACTTAACAACTTCCCAGTTTCATTCTTCTACCTACACGGGAAATAGTCGAATGGGAAATTGTCAGTATTTATATAGCGTATATTAGTACAAAAAAGCCCTACATATGGGCCCCCGGCTCCGCATTAGTTGGAAGTTTAAACAATTTTTCCCGCAAAATATAGTAGGGGTAGCATACTTAACAACTTGCCAAAGTTTTATATTTCTATCCATAAAATAAGATAATTAGTGATTTTAAGTTTTTATATATTATAGTTCATATAAGGAAAAAATTCATTTGAGCCCCCAGTTCCCAGTAAGTGATAATTTAAATATTTTCGTTTACATTTTACAACTCCGGAAGTGTACTCAACAATTTCCTAAAATTTCATGCTTCTGCCTCCTCGAGAAATAGAAAAATGTTTCATTTTTTATATAGCTCAAATAAGGGAAAAACGTTTTTGGGCCCCCACGGCGCCCATGACTTTGAATTTATGAAGCGAAACCTATTTAAGAACCTTCCCCATATGATTGTGTGTACGTTTACCAAATTTCACTTGACTGGGCTGTCTTGATCTTTAGTTCTTGAGTTATTAGGGAACAGACAGACAGATGGACAACAAATGCGTCTTGTATGTATATATATGTATTACTTAATACTTAATATACGTCTGATCTGGAATAAGTCCAAATTGGTAAACGTCCTGTTTTGAAGTGATATTCTTTGTAATGTGATCGACATTTGTTTGAAATACGACGTCTTTGATTTTTGACGTCCATAAATAGCGAAACCCGCATTTTGTTGGTCTCTCTCCCCGCTCCCTCTTTCATCTAACGTCGTCACAAAAACTTAGTATCACATTCGAATATGACGTCCCCAACTTCTCATAAGACCGGTGTTTCTTTTGTAAAAATGTTCCACAAGTATTATAGTAACACATGTAAAATAATTAAAAAAACGTCAATAATTAAATTGCAAGCAGTCGAATATTTAAGTTGAATTTGTATTTAAAGTTAGGCGCATTGATGTGTTGTCAATTTTCTGAAACATATCCTACCCTTTTCACATTGTCACAGATATGTAAAACCATTTCCCTTAACTGCGAGACGTCATAATTTGACGGCTCCTATAATAAAAAATCATGTTAAGCCTGGTACCTATTGGAATTCAGGACGTGCTAGCGCATTTTCGTATTATGTATCAGTACTTATGTTAGGTAACAGAATTATGTAGTTATCAGTAATTGTGTTTAGATTTTAGACATATTTTTATGAATTTTCTTGTGTAATGAATACACCTGACATTTTTTAAATTTAAAAGTCATTTCTTTACATTTAAAGAAAATATATATTTTCTCTTAATCCAACTACAAGTCACCACAAATGATGACGTAAAACTCTCTAAACTTTTACACATATTCTAATGACGTCAACTAAAAAAAAAACTAATTCTTTTTCACCCTTTCGCACCACTCTTCAATGCGTGAAGAACTATGCATTCGACTTCCGGCAATGGCGGTCGTTCCCTGCGCTAGTGTTACCTCTGGATTCGAAATATTTTTTGGTAGTTTTAACGGGGTTTTTAAACAGATCGAGTAACTGAGTGTTGATGCATAAATGGCAGGTCAGGGCATACAAAAACATATATACATCATGGGTCTAGGACTTATGGATGCTGTGATCAAGGGTGATGACAGATGGACGGACGGACGAAACGGGTGAAATAGCGATTTCGACATTTCGAAAATGTGCTAAAAATGACACATAAAGTTAAGGAGTGGCGCCAAGCTTTAAAAAAAATTTGTTAGGATACCAATTGATTTGAAAAAAGAGAGATTTTTTTAATGATGAAAATGGCATGTATGTCGCAAGACGTAATTAAAGAATGCCAAAAGTAACGATTTCTAATGCTGTGAAAAACAGAGACTCTCTTAAGCTGGTTAATGGAGTTAATCAGTTACAAAAAAGAAATGAGAGAAACACGTTAAATAATTGCCTTTGAAGTTAATAATATGGAAATAGAAGATTTTTGTTTGTTTGAATTCTATTTACTTTTTATTTTGAAATTAAGCAGCACTTAGATTATTTTATACGAACGATATATTTTCTCTCTCTCTCTGTCTCTCTCTCTATATATATATAGATAACACATGTATACGTTAGAAAAATCACGTCTAATATACGTATATAATATTCGTCCCTTATGGTTAGCTTTCAACCTTCAGGAATGTTTAATGGACGTATACTGGAATTGAAAAGTCCGCATATATATTTATATATTTATATANTATATATATATATATTTGTATTTTTCTATTAATTTATAAATTGACATTCTAATTAATAGCAAAATAAAAATCAGCGAATAATAATTAATGCTTGCTTTAATTTTCATGCAGTTGAATATGAATAAATAACTACATATAAAAACTATATAATAAAGAGTGTTTATATTTATTTTATTTTTTAGAGAGTTTGGACTTTCATAAATCATTCTCTGCAAAATGCATTGTGCAACATTGTATGTCTAAAACATTTATATTAACATCGCCGTCGTTTCTTCGTTGGTCCGACGGAATAATCAAAATTACAACAACAAACAAAAAAAAACTCAATTTCAGTCATGCTATGGAGCTGAAATTGTCACATAGCCTTGTGTCACCTTACAATGCATTTTGTCATAATTTTTTATCGATCAAATGCCCCGTATCAAATTAATTTACTTTTAGTTAATTTTCAAATGAATGTATGGAGGCCGTCTGTTGTTGTTGACATCCACTTGTTACACTCAAACCATCAGTGACCACACCCCAACCTGTCTGTACCCGTCACCATCTGACCGCAGGAGAGTTAAGTCATGTTCAGCCGGTAAATTTTTTCGCGATGCATATTATTTTGAATATAATCAATGCGTTTATTTCTGTCTCATATATAAGGGATTTATGGTGAAAAACGTTGTTTTTACAGTTTCTTTGTTCTGTCTTATCTCTTCCAAATAGGAACTCCTCCGTATGTGAACACAGAGCTGCACGTTTATGCAACAGCAAATGTTAAGCCCAGTTTTACCATTGAAGGTTCAAGAACTTCTTCAAATGAACTCGTTGGGAACTCTGATTTCTCTTTACATCGTGGTAATTTGTAATTACCATAATTCTTCTTTTATTTCCAATTTTAGCCATAAATAAAATATACTGGTAATAATAATGATAATAATAAATTTTTACTTTATTAATATCAAATACTAGAGTTGTGTCTTTCGTCATGTTTCTGTGCACACGCTTTGTTCTTGCTCCGTTGAATTATATATATATATATATATATATATATATATATTACGGACACTTCGACCTCAGGACGTTTCGACCCCGGCCTGTTCGACCACGGGATGTTTCGACCTCGGACGTTTCGACCCCTCTGTATCTACTCCGTAGAAATTTATTATTATGTTTTATATATACTTATCAGAATTTAGTGTTTGTTATAAAACTAACTTAACATAATATTATAATGGATTAAAAATTAAATTAAGTTTGAAATAGTTATTTGTAAAGTTTAATTTGCCTTGATTTGAACAAAGTATTTACAGGTAAAACAACTTAACATTAAACGTACATTCATGATTATGATAAATGCGCTATTTCTCTCCGGAAACATATATAACTCCACCTTAACCCCTATACGATGAAATCGGGCAAAAGAAAAGGCAATGTTGTCAGATCGTCCTTTCTTTACGTGCCTACATTCTCGCTGCACTCCCCACCTCACTTTATTTAACGTTCCGCTTACCCATAACATTCGCCAGCACATGTCACACCGCGTGATCTGGTGGTCACTGAGTCTACTAGTCCTTGTAATCAAAATGAGGTGTCAGACTGCTACAGACTTGTAAAACAAAAAGAAAATGGAAAAGACGTAAACAAGGTAAAGTTTAGCCTGCCAGGAAGTAACACAACAGCGAACGTTTCGGCAAAGAGCCTTTTTCAACTGACATACAATACACAAATAAAACGATATAAAAATAACAATAAAGAAACTTAGCTGCGTTGAAAATCCAAAGATAAAAAAATGTCACCGAATTTTCCGAGGTCGAACCGTCCCTGGTCGAACCGACCGGGGTCGAAACATCCTGGGGACAAACGGGTAAGTTCGAACCGTCCGGGGTCGAAGTGTCCACTGCAATAAGGCCTTATATGCTGCATTGATATTGCAATATACGATTTTTCTGCACTTGAAATTGTTACATTTTTTCGTTTGTAGTTATTTAAATTGGAGAAAAAAATATCTTTTACAATACTTTATATTATAGTATAAAGCTGTACTTATAAGTAATTTTTAAAAATCTTCCTTATTTCATTGTTCTTTTTTAAATTCTAAAATAAATTTTAATAAGTTAAATTATCTGTATACGGTATTAACTATCTTGATGTTTGCTCTCCGATTGCAAAAACAAATAAGAACGTCAAAATGGCTGAAGAACAACATGTAGACTATGTGATTTACAAAATATGTAATCGTTTCTTAATTATATTATCTTATCTGTTAGAGGCGTTCCTTTTATAAAAAAGATTATTTGTGCTTTAAAGTGTATGTTTTAAAAAAAAAATGAAGTACGCTGCAAGTCGTAATATAATTTTAGATTTGAAATTTGATCGTATTCAATATTTTTCTCATATTACTACAAAGCAAATACTTATTTTTAAAACGGCTAGCAAATATTAAATACGTTTGAATATTTAAGCAAGAAAAAAAACGCTTTGTTTAACAGGCCCTAATCCCTTAAAAGATTGAATGATGAATTATTAGACAAATACCTTACTTCTCTATTTTCCTAATACGAATTAACGATATTGTTTTTAAACTGCAGCTGAAAATAATGTACATCCGTATGATGAGGTAACCGAACTTAACTAATTGCATCGCTTGGATCAAGACAGAATTCATTTGTGTTTCACTTTAATTTTTGTTATTTTCTAAGTAATTAAAGACATCATGTTTACTTATGAATCTCATTTATAAATCGAAATATAATAATATTTTAAAATCTCTAAATGTTTATTTTGTAATGTAAGGTATATATATACATATATACACATACATATATAAAACTACGACTGGCATACAAATTGTCAAATATTCGAGTGAAAGTTGCCCCAGAATCCACCTAGCTTAGAATTTGTACCTATCACAAGTCAAAGAATCGACGGCGGCTGGGTATTGCATGAAAACCATATAAATGTGGCCTTTAATTGCTGTGTCACTTCACACATGCCGGTAAGGTCTGCGAACTTGATCTCCTGCGTAGAAGAAGCATCTGTATAGATATGACAAAACAAGATAAAGATAAATATTTTGAAGGATATGGGATCCGTTGTTCCATGTATGTACCTCATTTTAATTACTAGATATTCCTATACATTTTGGTAAATATATGTTTAAAAGAATAAAGAGTGGGTAAAACTTATATATTTTGTTGATAACTGTTTGAATATACTTTTTAATCTTCATTTATATATTTTTTTTAATTAGCTAAACTTAATTGATTTTATTTATTACAAAAATAGGGCTATTCCCCTTATAAATTATACATTCTATTTACATTATTTGTGGTGTAATATAAAGATCTAAAGTTTATGTCATATATTTAAAAAAATTAAATGGTTTTTTTATATAAAAATTTGTTTAAAGACCACTTACTATTTTAATATTAAACCGAACATGAATTCGCTGTTTTTGGAAATCTTACACTGAAAATTAACTTGTCGTAAAATACTGTACTAATTAATTATAAATGTTGATATAAAATTAATTTGAAAAAGAAATATTTATGAACTTTAAAATAAAATAATAATATTTTTTTTTTCTTTATCTGTTGCTATCTAAATATTATATATTTATATATTTTTAAAATTTAATTTTGCACTACGATGATAAAGTGAATTATGTGTCGGACTAACAGTGTCTCCTATACACATTTTGCTAAACAAGAAACAACAATTTAAAGAAGAGAGTAAAACCCAAGTTAATTAATTCATGGATAGAGCAGGCGTGAGGAATTCTTAATTAACATACCAGCGAGGACAACTCAGGCATCCAAAGTGACGCAAGCATCACACTATGGTAAGCCCGTTTTTTAAACACATAATTGCAATTAATTCAAAGTTAATAGAAAACTTCTTTTTACAATAAGATTTAAAGCGCATTATAAGCCCCTGCGCCTCCCCTCAAGTAGTTCTTTTTAGCAGACCTTGTTAACATCGTGACTACACTAGTAGTTAGTAAAGTCATCTTAGCCCAGTGGCGTCGCTAGGGGGGTGCGGAAGGGGCGGGCCGCCCCGGGTGACACCATCAGGGGGGTGACACCAGACCGTAAAATTCTATATAATCCCGTTATTCGGCACTGGAAAACTCGGAGGATTTCTATGTGTTAAATCATGAGGGGAGGTGACATCATAAGCTACCGCCCCGGGTGACACCATGAGCTACCGCCCCGGGTGACACCAACCCTAGTGACGCCCTGTCTTAGCCGATTACATACTATAAAAATATCTTTACTGATGTTAGTCCCGTTGGTCCGCATTAGCGTACCTTTATTAGCATGTTACTATATGTTTAAGTTTCATTACTAATCATATCGTATTGTGTGAAGTGTGTAGTTTGAAAAAACTTTTTTTATTGTGTGTTCATTGTATGCTCTATTGATGTCGACGATACTGCTAATACTGCAATGAAGATGATTGTTGATCTATCAACTTTAGACTTTTACGTCATCCGTTTTCCTATATCCTGTGACCTTTTGTGTGTTCGCTTTACTTTTCTTATCATTTTTTATCATATAACTGTTTTAATAGTTATGTAAGTAATTGTGTCATGTTATTGTACTGATGAAGGCATTAGCCCAAACTTCTACTGTAATTAGTATTATTTCATAAAAAAAGCTTATATTTATTGTCTTCTTAAACATACAGTTTGTGTACGTGGTTTTTTACTTCAACTACAGGATGTTAGTTATTCTATGAGTTTGGTAGTATAGCAAAGATTTTGAAAACTATTTAACAGATGGAAAATCCGCTATGTATAATTTCTAATAAAAAAAGGGGGGAAGCTCTGTGAATTTCACTTATTTCCGATTAGGGAAAAGTAATTTTTCCATAATATTAAAAGCAAAAAATATTTTGGAACAAAAAATTAAAAGAAGATTGTCAAACCTTAACACATTATCAGTTGAGTACAATTTTTTTAGAATGTTAAAATTACAATTACTTATGGGCGAGATTCTTCAATTGTTCACCGACTTGTTCAAAGGTTAGATCTGACCGTATTTAAACTTGTATTATTGTATTTAAAATAATAATTCCATAATTCAAGGTACTTCCCTTATTTTTGACAGTTATTTTTTTATTTTTTTTTAAACAAAAATAATCAACTCAGACTTGGATATACTTAGAGAAAGCATTCATCGCGAAGAAACAAAATCACTAAAAATTATAATTAATCGTATTTAATTTCTTGCAATTCCTAAGCACGTTTAATTAACACAACTTTTGATAACATAGTTATTTCAATTCCCCAATGTATAGTAATTACTAAATGCCTTTAAAGTAACAGAGGCAGACGTGTTTTTTTCACTCGTACGTTTTTTTTCCACCATACGTATGGACTTGAAACAAACTGTTCACATATATCAATCGGCTGCAATAGTGAAATCCAGGGAGATTTTAAAATACACAGAATAGTCTCTGTTAGGCTGAGAGCAAACTTGAGTTATTTTATTTTTAATTTTTTTATACAGGTCATGTTTATATATATATATATAATTTGTTTATAGGGAAAAATTACGCTTCTGGATTATACTTGGTAAAAGAAAAATTAAACGTACGTAACAGATGTGTAGCTCAAAATTATTTTACCCACAAGGCAATATACAAGGATTAATCATCCTTAGCTAAATATTGTGAAATAAAATAATGATATCACAAACAAAATATTCAGTGGCGTCACTGGTTGGGTTCCAGGGGTGCGGATAGCACCAAAGTAAACAATCACAGGGGGTGACACCAAAATTTCAAATTCGGTTAATTTCCGTTACTCTGAATAAGTAGACTCGAATAAAATATATAGGCACCATGAGCTACGAAATTGATGACTAAACTCTAAACACTTGTGACGCCTCTTATGTAGTTAGCATTAAAATTGACCATCTGACCACTTGGCATTTTATTCTCCAGTTACATGGAAAGAGGGTGGTGGTGGGCTTGAGGAGGCTATAAATGCTTTTAAAGGGCGTATTAAAAAAAAATTGCTCAAGATTTATATCTCCAAAATAAAAAAATTTGGCAACGTAAAAATGGAATCTACTGTATTTAAGACTGTATTTATCACGATAATAAATTGCTATTAAATGTGACTGTAATTCTGTTCATATTCTTTGTCACTCAGGTTTTGATATTGTCATCAGACAGCTTGATATAACAATAAGTCATCAAAACTTTAATTTCACCACTGCTCTCCTGCACTTTATATCAATATAGAGACTTGAATTTGTCGATAATTATTTTTTTTTAAAAATCTCCAATACAGTGAGGTGGTTATTTTATCATCATCATCATTTTTATTATTATTATTATTATCTTAATAAATTACACACATTTATTGTTAGCAGTATTAGCCTACTCTTCTATAAGAACGACTAGTTTTGTGACATGAATCTTTCATTTAACCTATGTTCAATTCGGACATAAAAACATCCCCCTACCCCCACACTTTTTATTTCGCTGAACTTTGAGCAATACTAACAACAAAACTATATGAGAACGTTATTATTTGCATATTAACGTTAATAGCGATTAATGTTGAAGTATACATTGGTGCTTTTTTTTATAGTTTTGTGAATATAATTTTTGTTTACAGCTTAAATGGTGTTGGTGTGGTTGGTTGGAAGCGTAATCCATAGTAACCTATTTTTATGTACTATAGATCAATAGAAGACTGTCAAACCAATTGCGTGGATGATTAATAGCTCTAAACAAATATAGGCTAATTGGTTTTGAATGTTTCGTGCTATTAAGAAGTATAATTACGAAATTAGTATGTGGTATCCATTGATTGGTTTAAAATTTCAAAGTTTGTAAGCAACATGGCCACGGTCTAGCAATGCTAAAGCATAACGATCCCTTGAATTATTCCAGAGACTGAGCAATTTAAATGAGTATATATTAATGCAAGAGAATAGCTAAATAACGATCTAGACTTGAAATAACATTATTCAAGTTTTGATCGAGGACTCAGTCTTATAGACAATGACAAGTATAATGAAAAATTTAACAAAACACCAAAAATATGAGGATCAATCAACAGCTGTAATCAAATGACATCACAGCATTTTGGTCGATATATATATATATATATATATTTATTTATTTATTTATATATATATATAATAAGACATGTTGATATGATTACACTGAAAATATGTAAACTATTGACTTACTCGAATGTTCAAAATGTTAATAAAAATGTGCCTGCCGGTTTTATAACCACCTTCTTCCAGAGGAAAAGAAAAGCGTATGAAACTAATGGCAGTAATGACTCTTGACTCTATTTACCCTTTATAAATAAATGTAGTTACAGTTTTTAGAGGGAATAATAATTAAACAATAGAACCAGCCGAGATGAACAATGATATCGATTGAACTGAGGTAACCTGCATGCACAAAACGAACTTGGCAAGGAATGACATTATAGGAAACTGTTGTTTGTGAAATGTTCACCATCGAAATGGTAAATAGATTTAGGAACTTACATCTCAATTTTCCACAGTAGTAATTCACTGTTTCTTAATTTTCGACACCATTAAGCACTTAAAATGAGCCTCAAGCACAGTTTAACTCTTTGGTTATGGTTGAGCAGAAGACTTGTTTTGAAATATTTGAAGGCTGCTGGGATGAATTTAGGCTTTTCTTAAAAAAAAAAAAGGTTGCTGGATTAACCACAGCTCACTGATGTGGTATAACTTTAAAAATATGTTATTTGTTTAATATTTAAACAAAAATATATATCATACTAAGCAAGCATTTCAAGGCTTGTGGAAAACGTTCGAGCGGATGTTTTGCTTAATAAGACATGTGAATACAAAATTTACGTTCGTTCAAATTTGTGTGGTTTTTTTTTGTTGTTGTTTTTTTAAGTGGGAGACGCTGAAATATTTTTCAAAACTAAAGATTAAGTTTAGAACATTTAAAGCCTTTTTGCCACTATTCTTGAGTCAGGAAGAAATGTACAATAAATGTGTGGTCATTGTGACAAATAATCTTTTAATGACAGACTTCTAATTTTCCTTCTAATTGGAAAAACAATTATTTCTTACTTCTCCAGATAAAAAGACTTTTGATAAATTTTTATGTTTCTTGCTTACAACATTTTAATTCTTGAAAAACATGTATTGTGATTTATCGAAAGCTCAAAGTGGAAAAAACATAATTTATCTTCGTATGTATATGAACGGCTGTTTTCCCCTTTAAAATACATTAATTGTGACACAAGATACATAATGACATATATTCTGGTTTCTGCTTGTGTTGCGTCATTATTAACAAAGTATGAGCCTAGATTTGAAATGTCACTAGACTACTTATAAAACATCAACTGTCCCACCAGTTGCACATAACTATTCTATTTCCATTTTTAAAAGCATGTTGTTTTTAGAACGTTAAAAACTATATTTATTTCTTTATTTTTTAATCCTTTTTTCTAAAATAAAAATGTGCGTTGTTTTGCTTATAAAAAATCAAAAATTTTGTGTTTAATTGGTATATTTGCACTTTGCTTTAATTTTTTTTGAGTTTGGTTTTAATTTTTTGAAAGCTGCCCAAAAGAGACTTTCGCCCCAAAGGTTTTATATAAACGATTATGCTGTTTAAAGGAATTGGGATCTATTGACATTTTGTAAGCTCTACAATCAGACAGTGACTTTTTAAAAATTTATGTAGATGACACTAGTTAACTGGGGACAAGCAAATATTTTAAGGATATAATCCCGAGACAAATACAAGAAAACTAAGTTAGGATTAGAACATTTTTAAAGATATTTTAAGACAGTGCAATCAATTGCCCAAACGTGACGACATTTGTATTAGCATAAGCCAATAAAATGCGTACCTTAAAATAAAGGCACTTATTGGTAATGAAGAATAAAGACTATGTAATTTAATGATCTTATCACACGATAAGCAGCGCATACAAAGCTTTGAAGGCAGCAGCTGTGATCGCATTACATATATAAGATTGTCAACGTGGTCGTACAGATAGTTGTTCGGGCAGCCTTAGATTGGATTCTGTACATTTACAAGTTGATGTTGTAAGAGAAAATTACTTATTTTTTGTGAGTTAGACTTTTTGCTTAGATCTTTATGCTTCCAATGCCTTTCATGAAATTTACTTATTAATTGCGTGCATCTGTTGTATAAATGTTTATGTATATGTGTGTATACATATAACTTTAAAAAAAACAATAGTGATAGCGTAACATCTAAATCATATAAATTAAGAGAAACGCCATTATGCGGTTCACTGCTTCTATTTAATAGTAGACTTCAGCTCATACATTTTTTTTAAAATTTTAACTTTAAATATGTAAATGTACTGTAGTAACACAATTTGTTCTTTTAAATTCTGAATACTGTTATGAAGCTCGAATTAAAGGCTTTAAACATGCTAGATGTCTAGTGTTGTATTTGAGTTTTTTTAAAAGTCTGAAGCGTCGGCATAGCATAGTGTGTGCCGCCAGGGGAAGATTTATTTATCATTTGTTTATATGGTTACTCTAATATACGTTTTTTCTCCACAAACTTTTGATTTTATTGATAACACTTAAATTAAAATTCGGCGATTTTTCGTCATTGAATAATGTATATTAGAACAGATTCAAGCGTCAGCAATCAAATAAAGAGAACAATATGTCATCTATCAAAATGAAGTGGCCGCTGTTTTCTGTACTGATTTCAACCCTGATTGTACACATTGAGGTATTTATTTATATTTTTATGCACATTTTAAAACTTTTTAAATTTAAATAATATTAATATTTTTTAAAAAACAAAAAAACATAACATTAAATTAATTTTTTTTTTTTTTTTTTAGCTATCAGTAAGCTTACATTTTTTCATGTCATTTCCTTGCTAATTTCTATCTTGAAGAAAAAAAAAGTTGAAACTTAGAAATTCCGACATAAACACTGTTATCATTCATTCATTTGTATTTTATTTATTTGTCTAATATGCTATACAGCGTACACATAATAATCAAAATAAAATACTACTACTACTAAGAATAATAACAAGCTGACCTGTGTCGTAGGATGCACCGCAGACATGGACGTCATAGATAGTGTAAAGATCGGGGGTTGAGAGATCGGGTACACATAGCAGCTCAAAGTTGTTGTTTTTTTAAAGTGTGTAAACTTGGAGACATGTGCACAGTGGTCGTTGTAACCCCCCCCCCCCCACAAACACAAATCCATTAATACCATTCATTGCCAACATCAACTTTTATTTTTCCGACTCTAGAGACAGTCATGTTTGCATATAATCCGGAAAAGAATAGACAGAAAAAGCATAATTCTCTTTTAAAATTTTATCCTTATTGGACTAAAGCCCAAGACATGCCGCCTGCAAGGGAACGTGATAACCACTAATCTATGAAGCATATATGCTTTTATTTGAAAAAAACAAACATCGCAAGTGAATGTAAAAAGCATTCTTGCCACAAACCTACCCACCCACCCTACTGTTCTTTTCATCACCATACGCTTGCCCACTGATATCTGATATACATCAAGCTCATTAGCACATGACGTTTACTTGAATTATATATAAATCGATTATTATTATTTTAAGCAGTAGTAGTAGTATTTGTAGTAGTAGAAATAGTATAGTAATAAATAAATATACATATATATATATATATATATANATATTGTGAAGCTCCTGGGTTACTCTTAGGTTAATTGTCTCTATGTACTTGCACTCTAGTTCTCCATCTGCGCATACTTGGTTACATTTTAAACACCAACTCAACGACTCAAGAACAACTACAATATCTCTTTATTTCCTTCGTTGACTATCATTCTCTACCTAAGGTTAAATCTCTCCATCCGTGTGTGTGTCCCTCTACGTGTGTGTTTCTCCGTGTGTCCCCCTACGTGTCTCAGTTTGAGCGTTCTTATTCTCTCAAACTCCGCCTCCTCCCTTTCACTGTCCGACGGTCAACTGTCAATCAAATTGTACCTCCCCTTGATAAGACGGGGGTAGGTGGGTGTACCCCGCCATGGTCAGTAATCCCCCCCCCTTTCCTCGTCGGCTCCTGTCATCTACCTACAGCTCCCGTCTTCAAAGCCTCGTTCGCAGTTCCTATGTCCTTTGATTCCCAAGTTCACACCTCTGGTCATCTGGACTCGTACGTTAGTCCAGCGGCACCTCAAAGGCCAAACATACTCGAGCGCCATAACCGCCCTAAATTCCCGACAATATATACATATATACATATACATTAATCAAGCACATTAATGTTTAACTTTCATATTATGTATGCAGTGTGTAAAAGACGCATGAAATTGTATATCTTATTGTCAGTGTCAATGTGCCCTAACGGGCCAGGAATGTGGCAATCGCAATCGGTGTTGTAACACATCAGAAACTTGCTTGACTTACCGTGCAAGATGTGATGATGAGGACGACATCCCACACTGCAAGGAGGTCGTCGTTCCACCTCATATTGCAAATGATCCACTGCGTCCAACGCTCATTTCTTATTGGGGTAGTCAAAATCCATGTAAGCAGTTTAATGTAATATTTATTCATGTCTGTTTTTTTCTGGAGCTAAAACTCAAACATCTATATATTTAATTATCATCATGATTTAACCATCCCGGACACCAGTAAATTAACAAGCTGTCTGATCCCACCGATAATTCAAATTAAAAGAAAATGTAGTGCACAGCGTTAGGGAGGGGCTATGGCGGATTAAGGGGGCTGAGCGGGCTAAAGCCACGGGCTGCCGACGGATTGGGGCCCCCAAACCTTTTATATTTTATAATAAAAGTGTACAAATGTTCGGAAGAACCCTTGAAAATATAGTAAATTAAAAAAATGTATAAATATTAACTATTAAACTGATCGCAATTCAGGCCTCTTTCTGAGAGTCTTAATCATGTATAAAACTTGGCTCACTTAGAGAATATAATATAACATATAGTTTATATTTTTAAAATTTCTAAATTTAGATAAGCTCCGCTGGCCGAGCGGGAAGAGCATATGCTTGTGATGCAAACTGTCACGGGTTCGTTCCCAACTGTGGAATGCTAAAATTGTTCTTTTCACACTCAATATTTAACACATTAGCGAACATTTTAAACAGTTATTTCTTCCTGTTGGTTTTTTTTTTCATTACTAATATTTAGTTACAGTCTTATATTAGCAGTTAGCAATCATTTTATTTTAAGTGACGCTGGCTGGATAGGGCCCCCGTTTCATTGCAGCCAGGGGCCCCGTGCAGTCTTAATCCGCCCCTGGGGGGTCATCGAGACAATAAATTACTATGTTCTTTTAGAACAACAAAATAACATGTATCACGTATTGAAGTTGTTATTAGTTGACTCAATGGACGGATTGAAGGAACCACAATATTGTCAACGGTCAGCAAGGCGAGTCTCAGCAATTTGTGGTGGAACGTTAAGGGCATAACAAGACAGACAGGACATCATGTTCATCCAGTGCACCCGTCTCCTTTACAGCCGTCTTGACTCTGTCCTGCCGCTTGATCATGAGGGGGTCGGGCGAGAAAGTAAGAACGACGAACTGCGCAACTCTTTCAAACTTAAATCCAAGTCATCGCGCAAGTTTTTTTTTTGTCATTCAGGCAACAGGCAAGCGACGAAGTGGCGGGTGTGGGTACACATAGGAAGCCCAGGGCATTGGATCGTTCGTAACCGACAAGGAGCAGATATGAAATCTGGCAGCACACTGGGTAACTGAGTAGCCCTATTTAGAAATGCACTGCTCACTCCATGGCATGAAGAAAGGGCTAGAAAATGTGCCCTAAACATTACCTGTTCCAGGCTTTCCTAGCCAGCTCAACGCTGGTTGCGGGTACCGTAAACCAGCGGTCGAAACAAAAAGAAGAAAATTGGGATCGATCCTCTCACATTGGGCGCATGGGATGTGGGCACTCTCCTTGACAGAGAGAATGCAAATATGCCTCAGAGGAGAACAGCACTGATTTGTAAAGAAATCGCCACAAATAAAATTAGAAGTCGCAGCCCTGAGCGATACAAGGCTCGCAGGTGAAGGAGTGCTCTCTGAAAGAAGCTCCGGCTACACATTCTTCTGGAGTGGCAGATACATCGAGGAGTGGCGTGAAGCAGAAGTTGGCTTTGCGGTGAGGACAAACATTATTAGAAAGCTGGCTGGTCTACCCAAGGGAGTGAATGACAGGTTTATGACCATGAAATCCCACTGTTAGCTGATAAGAAGCATCTCACCATCATCAGTGTCTAAGCCCCAACCATGTCCAATCCAGATGAAGGCAAGGCAAAGTTTTACGAAGAACTTCATACTTTCCTTGTCAACGTTCCAAAAGAGGCTACACTCATCTTATTAGGTGACTTCAAGGCAAAAGTTGGCAAGGACAATTGTGCCTGGGAGGGAGTACTTGGACGCCATAGCTTGGGTCAATGTAGCAGCAGTAGTCTTCTATTGCTCCAGACTAGTGCTGAACATAAACTACTAATCACCAACTCTATATTCCGCCTCCCTACCCGTAATCGGACAATGTGGATGCACCTCCGCTCAAAGCACCAGCATCTTATTGACTATGTCATCGTTAGGAAGAGGGACAGACAGGATGTAAGAATGACTAAGTCCATGTGCGGTGCTGAATGCTGGACAGACCCCCGCCCCATCATCTCCAAGCTCAACATTCGTATTCAGCCTAAACGGTGCCCGAAAATTAAGAAGGCTGAAATCTGCTAAATGTTGCCAAGCAGAAGACCACAAATGGCATGCAGCAATCCGTGTATGCTCTGGAGGAGCGCTTGAAATCCACCTTGATCCAGGAGGAATTAAACACTGTCAATGACGATTAATGTCATGCAATAAAGTAACGTTACAGATTAGATTATAAGAATGGTAATAGAGAAATGCTCATATGGATACATTTGTTATATGCAATGCTTGGATTATGCTTCATATTCGTTTGTTTAAAGGTAAACATTTTATGTTAAATATGTTCGTAAGATGGGGATTTGTCTGTAAATTATGTTAAGAGTTCTTATATTTGTCAATAAATATTATTTTATTGAGCTGGCAAACCTGCATGACTTTGCAATACGGCTGTGAGCTTTTTTCTTGACATTGGCATAATAACGTCGCGCTCTCCGTTGTGCTCAGTGAAAGAAAAGTAGTCACACAGTTTCTTCAACATTTACTTTTGTTGTATACAGCAACTGTATGTTGCTCTCTCCAGAATTTATGTTTTTCATTCACTCACAGTCATTTGCCCAAACATATACCATTAGGACAACGGTGTTTTTCAAAAAAGTATTCAAACCGTAACTAAATCATTAGCGGCGTATGTTACGACGTGGGTTGGCTATTAGTTTAAGTTTTGCATCCTAGGATGTTGCAGTGTGGGGGTGACAAGTAGCTAACCGCAGAGAACAATGTTTGCAGAACCACAATGCGTCGGCAGTTATACCTAACCACGAATTTGTTTGACTTTATTCTGATTTCTTTGTGATGTAGTTTTTTGTCTGTTCTTTCTTTGCAATATTTATGAGCAACGCCGCGGCATATGCTACTCCGTTGGCATCTAGTTTTTAATATTTTGTAAACAAAGTGCATTATGAGGTTTAATATAAAAAAACAATTCCAAATAATGACTTTTAATAATTCAGACAGAATAAGGAATATTCAAAACTCCATTCATGTATTTAAAATATATTAAAATAAACACAAAATGTGCAAAATTCTCTTTAAAATGTATTTCAAATAGTTTACAAAAATAATACGCACATAGATAAAATAATATCTATAAATCAAGGAAATCGTGGTTTTAATATAATCTGAAATTTAACAAAAGAAAATTAAAAAATAACAACAATAGATTTAACACTTTTCTAAATAAATAAATAAACATATATATATATATTTATATATATATATATATATATATATATATACA
>MUZC01001782.1:299918-310858 GCA_002072015.1 Radix auricularia | reverse complement strand
CAGGAGCTGGACTCACCGCTATCCACGCGACCTGCATCCAACCCCTACCTCACCCTGCACTGATCGACAGGACCAGAGGAGGACAAATCATCAGTACCAGCTTACTCCAAGTGTAACGCTGAAGCTAACCACTCAGGTTGTTGTTTACACCTCAGAGTGGTAGAAGCCGGTTATTCACACCATCCGTGATTACCGAAGTCACCTGGAACCATAGGTGAAGCAGCCAACAAGAAGCAAACCGCACCGGTTGATGCCTACACATCACCTGCGTAGAAGCCGGTTATTCACACCATCCGTGATCACCGTAGTCACCTGGAACCATAGGTGAAGCAGCCCATAGGACAGAATTGCAGAACCAACCGTTCACGGAGCGGGGCAGTCTTTCCTAGAAAATTTAAGTATTACCCTATAATTATAATATTGATTGGCACAAGCCTTATGATGAATTTTGGCAACAACGGAAATTGTTTCCGCTCACTGTAAATATTGTAAAATAAATTATTATACAATTTCACTATCTTGTTTGTTGATCATCGTATTGTGAGAGATCACTAAAATATGCTCGTGTAGGCAGAGAGAGAATAAATCAAATAATATACCCCTAGACAACTTGTCAAAAATATATCAACATCTTTCTCGCCACAGGCCACAACTATATTACGATGTATTTCATCTATGTGCCGCATATATAAAGTAATGATGAGATTTCAAAAAGAATATAGAATCTATACGTTTTTGAGAACTTGTCTGTAAACTTTAGATTTTCCCGATTCCAATGCTACATTACGTTTGGAATTTTTGTTTTCATTAACGAAATAAATCACTTGAAAAAGCAGTAAATAACCAAGTTTTTTTTTTACTATATAGCATTTATATACGAGGCATAACTGTATGCATGTTCATTATAATACTCAGCGCAAAACAAACCGAAATTACAAAATTTTAGTTAAGTATCGTAAAACATGTTTAATATAGTGCGCAACGATGGCGAATGTATATATATATTTTTTTTTAAGTTGTGTCAATATAATACATACCACGATAATATATATAAAATGTTAACTTGATACAAAGGGATAAATAAAGTAATTTAAAAATTCCATAATTTATTTACAGTACGCCAGCTCAATCTGAAATTTTTACACAATATTTAATAATCAGCACGAGCCTGCCTGTAACAGTTCAGAGTGTTTGCTGACGAGAAAGTGGGTTGAAAGTTGGTCCAATTGTTTTATTTTTTCTGCAAGCAAACAAGCAATAATGAGCTCAATCAGACACAACAAGTGAATATAAAGGATTTAATATAAAAAATAAATAATTAAAAAAACCCACATAAAATGTACTATAAATCATTGACATAAGAGCCATAACGAAATTAATTATCATGATAATACGCAACGCATGACAATACAATTTGTTATAGTTATATCTCAAATATGTACAGCATTTATAGTAAAAAAAAAAAATCTACTCTGCCAGCTAAATTGCAGCACGATTTGAACACGGATGAGGTTTATAAACATTTTTTTTATCCTCTTGAGCATCGCGACAAAAATTAGCAATTAATAGCATCTACATCTACAGATGGGGAACATATTTTACACAAGTATCGTCAATATAACAGGCAAGGCACAGCGGAACATGAAATTAATAAAAAGGGGCACTTAATAAAATTCGAACCACGACATCGTATCTCAAAACTTAGCTTGGTACATTGAAAAAAAATAATATAAAACTTCAATAACTACCGAAGTTACGATCAATCTGAAATTTCGATACATACTTTTTATCATTGGCACGTGTCTTGCAGAATTTTAGATCGAAAGCTAACGAGGAAGTTGGTAAGAAATCGATTCAATGTTTATTGTCAAGCAGGCGAACAATCAACGGCTTAATCAGACACCATGAGTTAATATAACGGATATACACATTAGAGATTTATAATTTATTTTATATGCTACAAATACACATTTAGTAAACTAAGGTTATGGTACATTACACATTCTAATTGTGTAATAAGGACCCTAATAGGACACATTTTGCCGATACGTTTACAAAACTTTAAAACACAATTTGTACAAACATTTGACAGTTGGAAATATAATATCTTGATGTAATAATAAATACTATCTGTTTATATATTTCTTACGCTCTAGCAATACAAACTATACTCTTATCTAGGGTTTGTGTCTAGTCTTGCTTGTTTATTTTTTAACGCAACCAATAAACATAAAAAATTCGCCTTGGATGATTTTTAAAAAAAATCGAAGCCATTATGAACCATGGGAAGCAGGTGCAGCTTTTTTTAAAAATATATTTCCTTACTTCATGGATGCACTGAATTATTGTGTAAGATAGGAGATTCTTTGACAAACCCACTAGAGACCTCAAAATAGTTCAAACACGAGAAAGTGAGAAACGGAGCCTCGGTCTGTGACATTAGTATGGCGTCAGAACCGGTCATCCTGTTACAATTATGTATGTGACAACTTGAGAATGTACTACCCTGTAATACATAATCATTATGGACAGTAATAAACGTTGAATGATGACTTGTAACATGGTTTCTTATGTCAGTGCATACATTATTTTGCAATCCCCCTACCATGGAATAAAGATTTGTTAAAAAATCGTGCAATCTAGTTCTACTCTATTGATATATAACAATATATATATAGCTAGATAGATAGATGTGTATATATATATAATACTTTTAAATAATACATTAATAATTAATAATAATAAAAAAATTAGAAAACTATTAATTTTACGTTATATCGATGAAAGGGTCCAATTGTCCGGAATAAAACCTTCGTTGGGTCAAAATGTCCATGGGGTCGAGACCTCGTGTGATCGAACTGATGGGGATTGAACTGTGAAAGGATCTATTGATTTCCACCTCGGGCTTCGTGTACACCTGTTTCAAGCAATTAGGAGAACGCCAAATTACTTTGATTTAATTATTTGCTCTGTTTCTTCAAAGTCTCTGGTAGTGTACAAAGGCATGGAAGAGAGAAATACAAAAGATTGAAAGAGATAAAAAGCAAGGTGTTACGCTTATGTTGAACCATAGCGTCCCATAGAAACCAAAGTCGCACGATACAAACATTAAACTTTTGAGCAGATTCGTTTGAATTCACTTTGTTCAAATCAATAAAAGATTTCTTAGCAGTGTACTGAGTTCATTTGATATTATTCGTTATTTATCATGCATCGGTAATCCAATATAGATTTTAAATTGTGCAGCTAGCAAGTTTGAACATATATAGCTTGACTTAGAAAAAGAGATCTGTATGAAATATGAAATTTGCTTTCTTGCTTTATGCGTTTTCAAAAGTATCTAGTTTACCCATCATTTAATGTATTACCTGACCAGTAAGATTTTGATAAATTGTAATTTATCTTTTAGTGTTTTTAAGGTTATTCATGTGAACTGCATGGCGTTAATAAAAAGATATGTTTAAAGATAGAGAACAACATTCTGGTTGGAAAAAAATAATTCTTTTAGCTAATTTTTCAAGTGCGTTTGTATTTCTAGGATTAGAACAACGCTGGCAATTAAATTATGAATTTTTTTGAGGTATTAATTTAATCAACATTTTAAAAGAGAATTACAAAAATCAAAACAAGAAGAACACTCTAGGGTTTCTGCTGCACCAACTGTAAGATAATGACTACTTAATCTGAGCTGAAGTATGTTTTTGTGCGCTAGGAAACAGATGTAAATGCTTAAGTTACTTGGTGACATAAAGTATGAAATAAAGTTAAAAATGTGTAGCTAATGTTTTAATTTATATTAGAACTAGGTAAAAGTGTATAATTTGGAAGAGAGGATTAATAATAACTGTAGTATTGCGAAGAGAAATGTTTAGGTCTTGTGATTGATCAGCTTATAATTAATAAAATAATTAAAAAAATGATAATTTCACAAATGCACTCAAGCACACTATTAGAATCAAAAGACTTGCGTTTAATAGACATTATTAAAAATAGAATGTATTTACATTTTAATCTACAGAGAACGTATGCATATGATTTTAACTCCTTTTTTTAACAAACCAAACATACATTTTATTTTAATATTGGGAACCCTATGAATTCATGACTAAGTATATGGCTCATATCTGTTTGTATTAACAATTCAAAGTTTGCTATTTGAATGAATGCGTTCCCCGTCCCAACATGTTTTCTTAACTTGGAGCAATAGCAACAATAAACCTATCTGAGGCCTTTAAAAAAAAAACAAGAGTAGTAGTTGGTGCATTAAATAATCCTTATTATTTGAGACACAACTAAGACTTTAAATTTGGTGTTTGACACATGATTTCTAAATAAGGGACACAAATAAAACAACAGATTGATGGTATGCAAATTACATGAAATATTTTGGCGACATAGTCCAATTTTATTGCTCAACAGCGCTCCATTGAATTTTAAAAAAAGGCAAACTGTTATTGCTTTAATAACAACGACGCCAATAATAGGCATTTAAAGGCAGACAATATTTTTCCGTTATGCCTCTTGTGATACCATGACAAAAGGCGGTTAAATTTAAGCCAAAGAATATATATTTACGAAAATACATTTGAAGATTGTTTGCAAAAAAAAGCAGGCAATATTTTTCCGTTATGCCTCTTGTGATACCATGACAAAAGGCCGGTTAAATTTAAGCCAAAGAATATATATTTACGAAAATACATTTGAAGATTGTTTGCAAAAAAAGTCTTAAAAAACACAACATTAGTTATAATAACTAGCGATTATACATGTTAGAATCAATATCTGTTATAATAAAGTTTTATGGTAAAAAGACAACTCATCCAGTTGTTTATAGTTTCATTGTTTCATACACAGACAAGCTCATAGTGTCATGAAAAGATCAAACAATACTTTGCGATGTACTCATATATTTCTTCAAAATTTGGAATTATTTCATGGCACGAACTGTTAAATGACATTTTTCAGCACAGAAAATAATGTTTAAGCGCATAAGAACTCTTTAAGAATGCACACTAAGTGTTTAGCAGATGACTTAAAATGAGTAGCTCAGCTATTTTCAAAATCTAAAGATGCAATTAGAAATGTTAACACGATTTACACACAACTCTCCAGTCAGGAAGAAATATGCTATGAATTTTGCAGTATAGTAAAGGTTTGTAAAGAATAAATGTTAAAATATATTTCAATTCTTCTATCAGATTTAAAGAACTATTTTAATTCTTATTAATCGAGTTAAATATAACATCTCTCATGGTCTGTGGACGCAATTATCTTCTGCATAGAAGGAGCGTCTGTATATCTAAGATAAAGAACGTGGTCATACATGCTAAATTACAACGATTTGATCTTGAAAATCTAGAATTTGAATAATTTTAATTTCAAGAAAGCTCTACGTAGACTAGAAATTATAAGATACTATTATGCGTATGTACACATATTTTCACATTTGAATTATATTAATTGGAACACAAAACCCAGGTTGACATATAAACTGATTGATGCTTATGTTAGGATGAAAATTATTTTTAAAAAATAAAAAAAGAATGACTCCATGTTTGTTTGTGTTTCAAAATCTCTTCTTGTTTACTATATGTAAGTCTTAAGACAGGTGTATGTTGTGATGTGGTTTTTCAAAGCCAACTGCAATTTGTGGGTTTTATTTTAAATATTGATAATTTTTTTTACGTAAGACCATTTTAATTTTTATTTTGAGCACATGGCCTCGAATTAGGCCACCACTGGACTCAACAATCAGTTAATAGTACCAAAAATAGAATCATTTTACATGATTCCTTTTCTGAATAGTTATGTTTTTTTCAAATCTCTGAAGAAGACATAAGTTAATTGTATGCACACATATCCGGTAAGAAAAGTATCTCCAACTCATTAAATAATACGTTTTTATTAAGACTAATCCTTAGGTTGTGGAATATTCTTAAATATATTTTAAAACTTTGTACGCGAATGCACATGACATCCAAAACCTGTGTATAATCATCAGACACCTTTTAGCGTACCTTAAATCAAAGCACTGGTTAACTCTAACCAAAGCATGACTCTTTTAATTAATTATCCTTTAAAACGTAGCGTGGGTACGAATCTTTGTCTGTAACAGCTGGCAATCAAGTGTATATATAAGAGAGAAACTTAAGTTCAAACAACTAACCCCTGGACAGCTTTAGATTTCTTCTGCATATTTTCAAGCAAGCCTGAAGTGTAAGAAAAAATACTAAAAGTTTAATATACATTTCAAAATAAGGTAGTATTTAGTCAAACGATGGATGTTTGTAAAAGGATATACATTTTGTTGGCTTATTTTTCTTTTAACTAAAATTAGACGAAACTGATTGTTTAAATTTAAATCTTTGAAACTGAGATACATATAATCTAAAATATTATGTTTCTAATTTACTAAATCTAAAACTCATTGACTTTATAAAAATCACTGCTTAACTTTAATTTTACCTAACATCATAAGTGTATAAGAACTGAATATTTTATTGAATTTATTATAACAATCTTTTAACATTTGTAAGATGTCTCAAATATTTTTGAGTCTTGTGAAAGTATACAGGTAAGTAATTTATTTGTGTTGCGGCCACGAGTTTTGAGTAAATCAAGCTCAACTTGAACAGACCGCCTGGAACTAATGGTAAAACCAGGAGTATGTAGAAACAATTACATGCTGCAACTAAGTGTTATCTCACAAATGGTATCAAAATACAATCCTAACATCAACGTAAGTAGTTGCTGTCTAGTGGTCACTTACCCTATGACAGTTTTTGGTCATCAAATTACAATATGTTTGCACCTTTTTGATTAGTTGCTCATTAAAATGTATAAAATACTAAATGATTAGGAGATCATTTTCTATTAGACAAATAGATTTGAGTGCTGAGACTTAAACAAGATATCATTTTTCTTTTAAATGTACTCCATCCCGGATCTTTAATGTACACTGTGTATGTATGTGTGTGTGTATATATATATATATATATATGCTATGTATGTATGCGTGTATGTATAAATATCTATATCTCTGACGCGTGATATTTTTTTAATCCAAAATTTTCATGCATGGCTTTTTACGTGTTTGATTGCTCAAATACATACAATATCCTTCAAAACTCATCATAATATTTAAATTCAATAATTTTAAACTTTACCCTTTTTGTGTCTTTGAACTTTTTCTATTAGAATAGATACAAACATCAACAAAGGCTTTACAAAATACAAATAATTTGTCATCTACAAGAATGAACTGGCCAATGTTTTGCGTTATGATTACAACGATGTTATACGTCATGCTTTTAGACGTAGAGGTAACGAATTTAATATTTCCCTTATCATAAAACATTACATGCATCTATATCTGTAACTATCTATCTATCTATCTATCTCTCTCTCTCTCTTTATATATATACTAGAGGGAAGTACCCGGCTTCGCACGGGTTTTAAATGAGGTTTTCTATAGAAGCGTACTATACTGTTTATTTGCATGAAGTAAAAGGGTAGATTAAAGCAGGTCAAATACAATTGTCTATCAGAAAAGCATAGTGTCAGCAAGTCTATACCAGCAATCCCAAGACTCTGGCACACCAGTTATGACTGCACCACAATGATAATTTAATATGTTTTCACCTGTTAACATTTTAGATGAGAAATACAGCTCATTTAAGGAAAAAATTACATTTGGGAACACCAGCCCCACTTATATAGCATATATCAGTTCAAAAAAAAAAAAACCTTTCTTGCAAAATATCTTCGGGGTGGCGTACTGAACAACTTGCCAAAGTTTCATACTTCTACCTACCCATAAAATAAGATAATTAGTGATTTGCAGTTTTTATATATAGTTCATATAAAGGAAAAAAACAACATTTGGGCCCCCGGCTCCTGTTACCACTGCGGAAGTGTACTAAACAATTTCCTAAAATTTCATACTTCTGCCTCCTCGAGAAATAGAAAAATTGTTGATTTTCATTTTTTTATAGCTCAAATAAGGAAAAAACGTTTTTGGGCCCCCGGCGCCCATGAGTGTGAATTTATGGAACGAAACCTATTTAAGAACCTTACCCATATTATTGTGTGTACGTTTACTAAATTTCACTTGACTTGGTTGTCTGGATCTTGAGTTATTAGAGAACAGACAGACAGACAGAAAGACAGACAGACAGACAGACAGACAGACAACAAATGCGTCTTATATATATACTAGAGGCAAGTACCCGACTTCTCACGGGTTTTAAATGAGGTTTTCAGTAGAAGCGAACTGTAATGTCAATTTGCAAGAAGTAAAAGAGTACATTTATCTTAAAGCAGGTCAAATGCAATTGTCTATCAGAAAAGCATAGTGTCTGCAATTCTATACCAGCAATCCCAAGACTCTGGCAAACCAGTTAAGACTGCACCATCGTGATAGTGTAATTAACAACTTTCCGAATTTCCATTATTCCAAATAGTAGCATTAAAGATTTTCAATTTTAATTTAGCTTATATGAGTAAAAAAACAACAACACAATATTTGGGCACCAGGCTCCCAATAAGTGTTATAAATATTTTATTTTGCCTGTTACCATCGCAGAAGTGTACTCAACAACTTTCGAAAATTTCATACTTCTATCTACTCGGAAATAAGAAAATTAGTGTGTTTTTTTAAATTTTATAAACGTTAGCCCCACATGAGCAGAGTTTTAAAATTTTGCTTTGTTAATTTTCATCGTGAGTGCCACCTAAACAAATTTCCAAACTTTTATGCTTCTACCATTACCGAAAATTAGAGAATACGTGATGAGTCTGTTTTTATATCAGAACAAATAAATTTGGGCGTGATTTTCTTTTACTCCTCTTACCATTGCAGTTATGTATTTCTCAACTTCCCAAAGTATCATGCTTCTACCTAAACGGGAAATAGGAGGAATATTAATTTTCACTTTTTATATCCCTCATATAAAGAAGAAAACTACATTGGGCCCCGCCCCTTTAGGGAGATAATTTAAATATGTTTTCAGCTGTTACCATTGGAGATGTGAAATACAGCTCTTTTAAGGAAAAAATACATGTGGGAACACCAGCCCAACCCTAAATGATAATTTTAAAACAGTTTTTCTCCATTTTTGTTGGGAGAGTGTGCTCAATAACTTCCAAAAGTTTCATTTTTTACGTATACGGTAAATTTGAGAATTAGAGATAATACGGTTTTTAATTAAAGAAAAAACTACATTTGGCCCCCGGCCCCCAATTAGTGGGAAGTTTGACATTATTTTTCGAAAATTAGCGTCGGTAGAGTGTACTTAACAACTTGCCAAACTTTCATGCTTCTACCTACACGGGAAATAGCAGAATTGGTGATTTTCAATTTTTATAGAGCTCATATAGGGAAAAAAACATTTGGGCCCCTGGACCCCAGAAAGTGATAATTTAAATATATTTTCGCCTGTTATAATTTGGGTAATGTTCTAAACTATAACCTAAAAGTTCATTCTTCTGCCTACTCGAGAAATAAGAGAATTAGTAATTTTCAATTTTATATACCTGAAATAACCGGGGAAAATGTTTTTGGTCCCCCGGCCACCATGAGTGCGAATTTATGGAACGATTGCCATTATTGTCGGGAGAGTATGCTCAAGAATTTCTAAAAGTTTCATGATTTTACCTATACGCTAAATTTGAGAATTAGTGATGAGTGAGTTTTTAATATAAGAAAAAACTAAATTTGGGCCCCCGGCCCCCACTGAGTGGGAAGTTTAAAATTCTATTTTGCAAATGAGCGTTAGGAGAGTGTACTTAACAAGTTCCCAAAATTTCATTCTTCTACCTACACGGGATATAGTCGAATGGGGGATTTTCAGTATTTATATAGTATATATAAGTAAAAAAAAAAAAACAACTACATTTGGGACCCCGGTTCCCAGTAAGTGATAATTTAAATATTTTTTCACCTGTTACCACTGCGGGGGTGTACTCAATAATTCTGTAGTTACATATGCTTCCACCTAATCAGAAACCTGATCTTTCTTGACACATGATTGTATTTCGTTGTCTACATTTTGTTAATATAGCCCACTTAAGAAAAAGTACATTTGGGCCCCCGGCACCTCATAAGTGAGAATTTTATTAATTATTTTTTGGTCATTATTGCCAGGACAGTAATTTCCAAAAGATTCATGTTTTTACGACACGGTACATTGGAGAATTAGGGATAGATGAGTTTGCTTCTAATAAAAGAAAAAACAACATTTGGGCCCCCGGCCCCCAATGAGTGGGAAGTTTGAAATTATTTTGTGCAAATTAGCGTTAGGAGAGTGAACTTAACAACTTCCCAAAGTTTCATTCTTCTACCTACACGGAAAATAGTAGAATGGATGACTTTTAGTATTCATATAGCGTATATAAGTTTTAAAAAAAAACACTACATTTTGGCCCCCGGCTCCCCATGAGTGGGAAGTTTAAAATTGTTTATTGCAAAATATCGTCGGGGTAGCGTACTTAACAACTTGCCAAAGTTTCATGCTTCTACCTATCCGTAAAATAGGATAAATAGTGATTTTTTGTTTTTATATATAGTTCATATAAGGAATAAAACTAAATTTGGGCCCCCAGCCCCCAGAAAGAGGTAATTAAAATATATTTTTGCCCGTTACCATTGCAGAAGTGTACTAAACATTTTCCTAAAATTTCATGCTTCTGCCTCCTCGAGAAATAGAAAAATTGTTGATTTTCATTTTTTATATAGCTCAAATAAGTGAAAAAAAGTTGTTGGGCCCCCGGCGCCCCTGAGTTTGAATTTATGGAACGAAACCTATTTAAGAACCTTCCCCAAATGATTATATGTACATTTACCAAATTTCACCTTACTGGGTTGTCTGGATCTTGAGTTATTAGGGAACAGACAGACAGACAGACAGACACACGGACAACAAATGCGTCTTATATATATA
>MUZC01001782.1:277255-295499 GCA_002072015.1 Radix auricularia | reverse complement strand
AAAAAAAAAAAAAAAAAAAAAAAACTACTCAGGGAAAATAAAATTATATTAACAAAGAATTAATAACATTTAATTTGTCTTAACTACATGATGCATAAATGATTTAAATAGAAAATTTAGTAAATCATCAACAGCCTGTTGTTTGCGAGCATGTATATATACCCGGTATCCTTTTCAACGTCCAATTAAGCACACCCGATCCGATGTAATCGGACAATAAAAAAGTCACGTGGTCAGGTAAAGGTACGTAGATTCACTCTACCCCCAGTCATTTTATTTACATTTCCCATAAATCTCGCCAGAAAACGTTGACCTGTGGTCGTCGCTTAGTCTAGCCCTCGTAACATGTCCTGATGTAACATGGGCCAGCCAACGAACAGTGCCTGGTCTCGGTAGACTTCAATTGATCTCTCCACCCCGATCAAAGTGGCGATGTAATAGGACTATAAAAATGCACGTGGTCAGATAGTGCTTTGTAAAGGTACCTAAATTTATTCTGCCTCTCATTCCATTATTTACCTTCTCATAACACTCGCCACAACCATAGGTATACATTACACTATAACATAAAAGTCAATCTTCCCTCCACTCCCATGCCAAACAAAGTTAGAAAGGACCATATTTATCTTTAGTTTTTTAACAACATTTTTCCCATCGGTTTTACACTTTTAATCGTAAAATCAAAATCAATTAATGAAATATATATATAAAAAAAAAAAAACAATTTGTTATTAAGGTGTTGACATAAATGGCGAACCTCGCAGCACTGAAACAACCACAAACCTGCGCCCTTTCATTCACTTCTGTTTCTTGTGTAGACCTACCTAGCATAAAAACTGAATTGTAATAAGATGTACAAAGTTGTCAGTATATAAAGTTAATACATTAAATAGTTACTAACACCGCGTAGCGGACAATATCGTTCAAGCAGCTGGGCCCATATGACTTAACAGAACGTTCCTTAATTGTTGTTGACATTTTGTTCAGTTTAATTTCGTCTTGGTTTATGAGTATGACGAATGCATTGATAGGATGAATAAAAGTTTGTAATGCGTTATAGTTCACCATAGTGTGTTACTGAGTGTGTAAAATGAGGTGCATGGATGGTGGCTAGGTTACATTGTATGGCGATCATTAAGGTGAAAATACTGCGGCGTTTATAATGGTTGCCCTGTCAGATTTTTTAAAAATTAAAGCCCCCCTTGTTGAAACGGCACGTGGTCGACTGTCCGATGGTTACACAATGGCATGTTACGAAGGCTAGACAAAGTGGCGACCACGGACCGCCTGTTATGGAGAAGGTAAACAAAGAGATTGTTGGCTGAAAGAATGTAGGTACCTTAAAAAGGATTATCTGAACAACTTGCCTTTTTATTATCCAATGATATCGGATTGGAGTGGTGAAGGAGTTGGATAGATTTGGAAAGATATAATATTAAACCCTATTATTTTTATTTTTAAAAACTAGAAGAAAAAACAAACAATTATTTGCGAAGTAAAAACGAGGGTCGAAACATCCGAGGATCAAAAAGTTCTGTAGTCAAACTGTCTCTGCCCCTCCCACCACAAACCCCCTCAATAAATTGATTGAATCTATGTTTGCTAGTCTCTATCGATATTTCTGCACAATACATATGACTAAAGTAATAACAGTTATAATTTTATTTTTGAATTTTTTTAAAAATGTGCACTGAAACTGTGTATACACTCTTTAAAACACCACACCAACATTTATTTATACAAACCTCCAGTTGATTATTTTAAATTTTATATTGTCCCTTCTCTACAGAAAATCTGCATTATCACAAGCAAAACGAAAAAAGTCGCTATTCTGATACTGTCGCTGTTTTGATACAGTCGCTTTTTTGATACAGTCGCTATTTTGACCATCGCTGTTTTGACCGTCGCTGTTTTGACACAGTCGCTGTTTTGACCGGATGCGTGGTAAATCAAACCCCTTCTTAATAAAAACAACGATATGTGTGTCGAAAAAAATAAAAATATTATTAATTTAAATATTAACCGTCAATTTTGGTATTTCTGTTTTAATAAAACATCATCATTAAAATCCTTGGCTCTACAGACCATGTAGGGCCCTGGTTTGCTACATAACATGCTTCCAGCTACAGCCCATGTAGGGCCCTGGCCTGCTCAACCACATCCTTCCATTCAGATCGATTGATGGCTTTCTTTCAGCATGCTCGAACCTCTTTAATAACACATGCTATATACTCTACCAGAATAACAAATGTCGTTAACAGTTTAAAAAAAATCTAACGGGCAGGTTTCACTTTCTTTTCACGTGAATCAAAATATGAAAACAATATCTTTCTACATGATTCCTTTGGTTCTAACAAATAGCTCGCTGAACCCCCATTTCATTTAATGTCTAAGCATGAAATTAGTTGAAGACGAATATGATATGTTTAGCCTGATAATATTTGTGAATATTGTGGCTTGGGGAGAGTGGAAGAATGGTTTATTTGTTTAAAGGCACATTTTCCTTTAACGTGAATAAAAACATAAGAACAATGCTGCTTTTTAAGAAAATGGTGAGAAATTGATCTCCTTATACATTTTATGTCAATCATTATATATTCCCTCACATTTTTTCTAACAGTGACAATTCACTTCATATTAATCTTTATTCCAGCTGTAAACTATTCATCTAATAAACTCAAAACAGCTTGGCACAAAATGAGTTGTTGTCAGGTGGTTTTTCGACTTAACACGCACTTTCTTATGCTAGATCCTATTTATAAGTCGTAATACCCGTGATATTTCTTGACACTTGATATATTTACACCTTAAAGAACAGTTTTTACCCGAAGCGTATGTCATGCAAATGTACCCAATTTTTAAAAATGGATTTTTCATCATTCCTTAGGTCTTAGAGTAAAATACATGTGTTAAGATTACTTTTTCATTGGAAAGCTCTCCAAAACAATATTTCTATTTCTAGGCTAAGCATGCCTTTTGTCAAATGAATAGGATTTTTTTTTGCGCCAGATACTTTACTTTAGTTATGCAAATAGTACTTTCTATTTGGTGTTGGAGACTTCGACCCGGACTATTCGACCCCGGACGGTTCGACCCCGGCAGTTCGACCACAGGACGTTTTGTCCCCAGTCGTTTCGACTCCGGTCGGTTCGATCACGGAAGGTTCGACCCCGGGGTGATTCGATCCCGGACAATTCAGCAAAGGGACGTTTCGACCCCGAACGTTTCAACCCCTTTCTATCTACGCCGTAGATATTTATTATTGTTTTTGTTTGTATATATAATTTTTAAAATACTGGTTGTCATGTTAGAGGCGCAACATTAGCAGACATAGAAATAACCAAATCACACACACATACGCACATAGCCCCTCGCCCCACACACACAAACTTGCACCAATAGAAAACTCTACAATTTTAACCATAACACGTACCATAATATTGCATTATTCTAGCAATAAGTCTTTTTTTACGTAAGCTTTTTCATCGTCTACCACTTAATCCACAACATCAATTCCTTTACAGTTTATGCATGACCTTTATTTAGGACAAATTGGATTTATTTTTATTGAGCTGTTTAATATTTATGTGATTGGGATGTGTAGGGTTGGGGAGATTTTTTAATACTGTCTATTTGTTTAAAAAACACACGTTGAATCGCAAGGTTTGGGCTCAAAATTTTACACTCCCAGTTTTCTAAATCTTTGCAAAAAGGATAAGAAATAGTGCCACTCAGGGCTCGGCATTATTATAAACTCATGAGCCAAGAAATGAAAAGCACCCTTCAAATAGTTCACAAAATTTCCCCTTTTTTATAAAATTACAATTCCGCTATTTAACCCCACTCTTACAACAGTGTATTAGCGTACCATTTTTTTAAATTTAAAATCCCTGAGCGTTTACTTTCAATACGAATTTCCTTAACGTCAGTTTATAATGAAATCGATCCAAAACACTAAATTGTATTAAGTAAACAACTAAGAGAAATACCTCTTCCTCCTAACAAATATTTGCAATTGTGTTTTAAGATGAATCACTCGTTGAATGCTTCAAAAGCGGTTCCGTGTTAATTTTACTGTAAGAAATTTTTATTCTCTGTAATTTTGACAATAATTGAGACAGCAAAAGATATACTTGGCAAAAAACATGCCATAAAAAAACCATGGGTCTTCACTTATATCCTAGAGATATGCGATGAAAGAAGAAAACTTAAGAACGTTAAGAATACTGCAGAAGGAGCAATCAAATACAGAACAATCAACAAAAAGATCAGGAAAGAAATGAATAAAGCAAAAACAAACTGTATATATATGTATATATATATATATATATATATATATTTCATATGTTCAAGTTAGCGGTGGGGAACGAAAATACTAGTTATACATAAAACAACGCAGTTTGTTATGACATTTACACATAATTTAACAGATGTAAAGCCATTGAAAACTTCATTTAATAAATTTCAATCATTAAATTTCGATAGCTAAAATGGACATTTATTTATAGATTAGTTTTTTAATTTTTTATTTTTTAAAAAGAAACATTACATTTCTTTAGTAATAATAATAATAATAATAATAAAATGATAATTTATATAGCGCTGGATCCCAGCTAGGAGCCATGCTCACAGCGCTTTACATGGAGATAACACTACATATAACAATTAAATAACATTTCATATAATACTAACTACATAAAGGACAATACATATTACATCAGCTACGATAATCAAAAGAAATGTTGTTTCATGAATTTTCAAAATAGAATTTGAAAAGATGTTTTTTAAGTGCAGTCTTGAAGGACTTAGCAGTTGAAATACTAAGGATGTACAATGGAAGATAATTCCATTTTTTTGGCTTCACGAAAAGAGAATGACCTTTTGCCAAATGTTTTAGTTCTTGTCTTAGGAACACAGAGAATTCGTGTGTTTTCAGAAGAGCGTAGCCTTAGACTTGGTAAGTAGACCGACAAAATTTCAGTTGCCCCCCCCCACTCTTCCCCATTGTTACCCATATAGTAACAAAAGATTGACTGGCTTCCCATCTAGGCGCGTCACGTCATTTATGGACGGCCTCATAGGTATAAAGGTGTCAGAAATAAGTATCGTATATTTTTTAAAGATATACTGACATACCGATTAAAACGATTGTATGGAACAAAAAATTACTAAATTTAAATCAAGTTCATAATAGAGGTTCAATGAAATTCGAATTTCGTGTAGAGTTTTTAGTGTATAACATTTTCTTTTTTTTGGTTAATAAATGTATATCTACGTAGTTAACAAATGGACGGGAATAATTTTCGGGTTTTTTAAATGAGCGATTGTGTTTTTATGTTTTTAAACAAGTAATTAAGTACGAATTTTTCTTTTTATCCACAAAAAAAAAAAAAAAAACCTTCTGAGAACCAATATTTAAATAGCATAATGATTTTACTAATAAATGGAACAAACTGATATTTGGGACCCTCAGCATAGATTGACAGAATTTGATTATTGAAATTGGATATCATTTTTAAGCGAGGCAATGCAGGAAATTTTAATGATATTGATATATAACGTTCTTGTAAGAATATTTTTCAAAGCAGTATAATTAATATGAGCTTTATATGTAATAAGCATCAAAGCCAAAAAGTATTTAACTTTTTTATAAATCAATGCTTCTCAAATTGGTGGTCTGTGGACTGGTGCTAATCTGTTGGACATCACCGCCGAAGAGCAGAAAATATGAAGAACAGACAGAAAAAGTAATTATAATTCTCCACATGCCAACTATAATACTAACCCTAAAGAAAATTCCAATTTTATATAATAAAGACGTAGGGTGAAACAAATTTTTTAAAAAAAAAATTACATTTCATATCATGTCAGTACAAGGAAAACAGTCCAATGGTCCTTGATGCAATGGAAAATGTTTTTCCTTAACGCCATACTAAACGTTTGAGAAGAACTGGTGTAAGTTACTAAAAAAAAGTTTTGAACCTCAAACTAAATGTTAAGATACGCTAAGCTTTATTAAGATCCATCAATTAATACCTACATGTGTGTTGAACAAATCATATTTTGTGTAATATGAATGGTTGAGAAAGAGCTTTTATATATTTTAAAACTTTTTTTTTTATTATTTATTTTCTTAGAATATCCTGAATCTATAAATACAATGAAAGATTAATCACGTGGTGATCAACCGTAGATATATGCGATAAATGGTATGAATATCTGCAAAATGATTATGCATATGAATCGAAAAAAGAAATGACTTAATTTGGGATGGTCTTTTTATTAATTGCAACATGAAACGTTGAATAATTTATCATATTTTATTTAACAATATAAAAATCTGCTCCTTTCTGTGACACCGACAAACGTTGACGGATAATTTTTAATAAGCCTTTAAATATCTTTATGTGGGACAAAAACTTTATTTTTCACCTTCTCGGTTGATTTGAAAGATATCAAAATAGTTTTGTAAAGCTGTCTAGAGCGAAAAGCAAAATATGTCGAGAAAACAACAGCTATGATATGTGTGCTCAATGGTATGATCAAATAACCAAAGTCAGTGATCACGTTATTCTTAAGGTCTGCATGAAATTTTAACCGAATCTTTCACTCGAAATATTAACAGGATACATAGTAAGCGTTAAAGCTTTGCAGGGTTTCAATTTAAATACTAAAATCTGCAGTTTATATTTCTCAAAATATTCAATTATGGATGCATTTAGATAAATGATTATAAAACAAACAAGAGACAGTTCTTCTAGATGAACTAAACAGACATCACACATTATGTGTACATTATTATTTAACAGAAGTAAACAGACACCACCAATTATGTTTACATGATTATCTAACAGAAGTAAACAGACACCACACATTATTTTTACATGATTATTTGACTGAAATAAACAGACACACCACATTATGTTTACATGATTATTTAACAGAAGTAAACAGACACCCCATATTATGTTCAGACACCACACATTATGTTCAGACACCACAACTTAGGTTCAGACACCACACATTATGTTCAGACACCACACATTATGTTCAGACACCACACATTATGTTTACATTATTATTTAAGGCGGAACTGATCTCAGCGAACTAACTTCAGTGCAAATAAAATATGTTTAAAATTTTAAAATGTTGTACTATATGAATAAATTATCTTAAAATTACAAAAGTCTATTCTACGTTAGTAGTATTTTATCAAACAGCTACCCGTTGAATTTCGTATTGCACAATCGTCAGCGCAATTTAGGACACAATTGATCAAACAAAATATATAAATTAACTGAAAAAGTTATTGATTGTCTCATTGATAGTATACTAAAATAAACAATAATTAATTGTATATTGCGTCGAGATTATGAGAAGGTGCTTTTAATTTTTTTTTTTAATTTGTCAATTGTTATTATTTTTAAAATATAATTTTAGTATTCTGTTGTCTAGAATAGCATATTTTGTTCTATTTTATTTTATTCCTATTGTCAAATATTACTTAGTAATATATTTTTTAAAATCATAATATGTTCCTATTTTTAAATACGTCCTTAAATGAACATTTAATTTTCTGTAAAACTAGTGCTAAAATTTTATATTTTATTTTGATGAAAACTGTGTAACTTTGATGATGCTTTTTTACACATAATGCGCAGAGTTAAAATTCAAATTACTGTTGATAAAACAAAAAATCATGTTAAGCCTGTTCCCTTTTTGGACTCAGGACGTGTTAGCGCATTTTCGTATTATGTATCAGTACTTATGTTAGATATCAGCATTATGTAGTTATCAGTAATTGTGTTTAGATTTTAGACATATTTTTATGAATGTTCTTGTGTAATGAATATACCTGAAAAAATATTATTTAAAAGTCATTTCTTTACATTTTAATTTTTTTATTTTCTCTTTAATCTAACTACAAGTGGTTTGTGGTCACTGAAATAGGACTCATAAATGAAAATTTCTAAATTGTAATCAGCTAATCGCCCAAATACTCCATCAATTGTTGTTTGATAGATCGTGGTTGCCAATCTTGTTGAAAGTAGTTGAATGTTGAAGCTTGTTTCGAAAAAGTTTTCAATCTCTGCCCCTGGGCTGCTAAGATCTTGATTGAAGTCACCACAAATGATGACGTAAAACTATCTAAACTTTTACACATATTCTAATGACGTCAACAAAAAAAAACTAATTCTTTTGCACGCATTCGCACCACTAACCAATAACTTTAACTCTTCAATGCTTGAAAAACGATGTATTCGACTTCCGGCAATGGCGGCCGTTGCCTGCGCCAGTGTTATCTCTCGATTCGCAATGTTTTTAGGTAGTTTTAACGGGATTTTTTAACGGATCGAGTAACTGAGTGTTGATGCACAAATGGCAGGTCAGTACATACAAAAAACATATATACATCATGGGTCTAGGACTTATGGTTGCTGAGATCATGGTAATGACAGACGGACAAAACGGGTGCAATAGCGCATTCGACTTCTCGAAAATGCGCTAAAAATATCCAAACATATGTTCTTCTATTGTATTTAGTTGTCAACTATTGAGGTGACATTCATTTTAAGACTGATCATATGGAATACATGTGTTTGTAAATCATAATGTTGTTATTTTCTTTGTTTAAATAAAATGTGATCACTCTATAAATAATAATAACATCTGTATTTAATTGTAATTTAGAAAGGGATCTTAAATAAATACATGTAAGAAACAAATGTAGAAATAGCAAAATTTTCATAGGTGTTTTCAATTAGTTGACTTTATGGTTAACGCACAGCTGATAAGGCTCATTGCTGGAATTCAATAAGTTTGTAATAAATGAAACAGTTAAGTCGACACATTATCTTTTAATTGCTCTTCTTAACTTATGTTAGCTAGTGCTTTTGTGTAATCATTGTGTTTAACAGGCCACACAGAAAGCAAATCCAGAAAGCGTTAAGAGTACTTAATACTTGATCTTCTCGAGACGCTTACGTATTGATGGTATTGTGGGGTTGCTTTATACTGCTGGAAATAGCATTGTTCAATATTCATTACTAGAAATGTTTAAGATGATGACGCCCCTGCTCTTTTCTGGCTTTTTTTTTTTTTTGTTGTTTTTTATTAAATTATTTTTTATGCAAGTAGGAGTTTAAAAATCACAATAAAGAAATTTTAAAAAATTGCACTGTATTCATGGAAAAATTACATGATAATCAGCTGTCATATGTGGATTAGAGGCTGCTCAGTAGTGTTGTAGATGTGTGACATAATATCTTTGTTCTTTAAAGTAGCCTCATCACTCAATACAATATTTGTATTGATTGCCCTCTGCATGTTTTATTTGGTGCCAATCACAGTTCTAAATTATCATGAAATAATCATATGTATTCACTGCGTGCTGTAGCCTGTAGGAATGAAACTTCTCCTATTGGGTACGCTCACATTCATAAACAAACACATTGCGTTGATACACATTCCATGTTTCCCATGCATATAGCAGTGTGGGGAGCATAACTGCCCTATATACTTTCATTTTAGACTGGATGGTAATGCCTCTTCTGTTCCAGACATTCGGGTACATTCTGACAAAACTGTGGCTGGCTCTGGCAATGCTTGTGTTCACTGTGTCACCGATGGTGACATTTTGATACAGCGTGCTGCCATCGTATGTGAAACGTTTCACTGCGTTGTTTATGGCTGTTGACAGTACCTCAGTTTAATAACAACAAACTTGTTTCTGAAGGCCTCTGTCAGCATGGCAGAAAATATGAGGCTAAGCAGTGTTGGAGCCAGGTCGCAGCTCTGCTTGAAAACGTTTGTGACTATGAAAGGGTCCGATGACTCTAAACTATCCTGAACTTTGGCGATGATTCTCCTTCGGCAACCATACTTGACAATGATCTCCCAGAGACCCCCTCCGCCAAAGGTTTCGAAGGACTTTGTCAGGTCAACATATTTGGAGAAAGGGTTTTGTTCTTTCCCTGACATTTATTATTCAATTACCTGGCAGTGAACACTATATCGATGGTTCCTTGCTTTCTCTGGAATCCACACTGGAGTGGAGTTCATGGTCAAAATGGGCTTTGGGGCGTTTGAGGAGGATTCTGGCAAGGATATTTCTGTGATAGAAAGCAGGGATATTCCTATGTGGTTTTCACTAGACTGCATATTTCCTATTCCGTGATAAAGATGTATGATGGAAGCATCTTTGATTTTTTTCGGAATCGTCTCTTGCTACCACATAAAGAGAAATAGTTAACATCTTAAAAAAGGTAATGAAAAAAATAATTTAAAAATTTAATAATTCATTTACTGTCCATTCGATCGATCTAAAATTGTGATACATGATTTTTATTAAAAGCATGAGTCTGGCTGCAAAATTTCAGCTCCTTAACTTAAGAAGAAAATGGTGAAAATTCGATCCATAGCTGTTTGTTTTTTTCGACAAGCAAGCAAACATGCAAGGGCTCATACACAACAAGTTAACATACAAGATTTAAAAAGGATTATATGGTGAGAGGAAAAATAATCAAATGTCATTTAATATAGCTATGTAGGAAGACCATATAATGCTGAACTAATTGTATACACAAATACTAAATAAAATGTAAAAAAAAAAAAATAACAGCAGCAAAAAAACCCGGATAAATGGTATTGAATGTCTTGTGATTTTCAGAAATACAATTACACAATTAGAGTGTGTCATCCTGTGATAACTTTGATAATTATCAATTAAATGAATTACCTAGACAGAGCTATTGAAAAGAGTTTTAATTAGTAATTGAAAAGATTCAACAAAAAGAAATTTATGTGTGGACATTAAATCCACAGCTCAATGAGATTTGTTGCTAGGGAAAGAAGGATACATTTTTTACATATATATATATATACATGTAATGCATTAGAATTAACTTATCCAGTGTGTTTAAAATACATTTTAACAAAACTATAAAAGTTTATAGTTCCTTTCAAGAAAAAAAATAAATTCAAAATATTTCATTCATGGAAAAGAACTAACCCAAATTAAAGATGCGAAATACTTAGGAGTCATAATAAATGAGAAACTATCTTGGAATCCCCATGTCAATGAAGTTATTTAAAAAATCAATCAAAACCTTAGGCTTTATAAAAAGAAACTTTTACAAATGTAACAAAGATATAAAACTAAAATGCTACCTCACCCTGGTGAGACCTATACTAGAATATGCATCTTCTGTATGGGACCCATCCACCAAAGAAAATATTGATAAGTTAGAACAAATCCAAAAAAGAGCTGCCAGATTCATTACCGGAGAATATTCAAAAGTGACAAGAGTAACACCGTTAGTTAAAGCATTAAACCTGGAAACACTAGAGGATAGAAGAACCAAGAGTAAATAAGTAATTATACATTAGGCAATTAATTCTAATTTAGAAATACAACACAAAGATAACCTAATACAACCCTCAAATAGACATAAAGTTAAAAACACCTTTCTTATTCCATATGCAAGAACAAACACATATAAGTTTTCTTTCTTTCCGTCCGGTATCCGGGCGTGAAATGGGTTGCCTGAAAAAACCAGGAAAGCCACCACTTTATCATCTTTTAAAACTCTAGTAAGAATACAGGGCTAAACACAAACCATAGAAAGACGTAGGACGCAATAATCTTCTATACAGAAGGAGCGTCTGTAACATATAAGATAATATAAGATAATTCAGGTTATAACTTTTTGCTAGGAAGAGCGTAACGATTGGGATGTTTTCTAAGCATCTAAATGTAACACTTATTGATATATCATAAAAGTCTATATAATGCTAAATATTACTGAGGGTTTTTTTATAATTTAAAATAAATCAACAAAACAAAGCCAGGATGGATAAACTAAATGACATTTTTTTTACACTTATAATTTTAGTATTTTGAGTTTCAACATTCAAAACTGTGCAAGTGTATTACAAAAAATAAAATAAATAAATAATAAAATAAATAAATAAATAAATAAAGATGCATATTAATTTTTCATTGGATGTGATTGTTAGTTTGTCTACAAACGTAATTCGGAATATGACCCTCTATTTTTTTCATTTCTAAATATAATATAATTTTTTATATTTTTTTTATATATTACAATATTATATATTAGATGAATGCAAGAACAACGTTTTGAATAAATTAAATCAATAATAATAATTTTAAAGAAATAATGAAACAAAATAACAATTTAAAACGTGTCTCTTAGTCAAACTGTCTGGGTCGAAGTGGCCGGGTCGAATTGCAATGGAACCTATTAATTTCCACAAAGGACTGCATGCACACCTGTTACAGGCAATTAGGTATGTTAACACAATACGCAGATGGTTTTCTTTATTTTGTCTCCAGAATTAATAGTGACTCAAGACAAATTAACGTGTTATAAGAAATGAATGCCGTCGAGGACAATATTAAGTTGTAATGGTGTACATTGAGGATTTAAATGAGAAAATCCACTACAAACAAAAGCAGCGCAATACAAAAATTAAACGTTAAATCAAGTCTTCGCTTAAACTGACTTTACTTTTTTTAAGTTGTACTGAGTTCAGTTATTATTATAATTAATAAACCTCATAAAACTATGTCTTTGATTATTGGCCTTATTAAGGCACGTCGAATTTCGTGACTGAAATATTTTTCTATTAAAAATTTATATTATTTTCATTGATTAAACACCCTATTTTTTCCATTTTATCTTGGATCAATACTAACAAAAAACCGATATGATACCGTCTTAATTTTGTATACGAACTTAAATTTATATTGATTAATTTTTAATAGTCATATATTGGTGCGTCTTATTGTAGCATGTATCGATTTTACTCCTTTAGTAACTATGTTTTAAATTAGAATTTGTATTAAATGTTTTCATTATTTCTCCCGCAAAGAGGGATAATGTAGTGGGTTGGAAGAGTCATCTATAGTAACTTAACGTCAATGTACTAGAGGACACTGGAAGAATAGTAAACCGCTTTCTTTTTTTTATTTAAATAATAATGGAAAAATAAATAAAAATAAACTGTTTTATTTTTTTTTAAAAGGTCTCGTTTTTTTATTTTATTTTTTTATTTTTTTTTTTTTTTATTATTTTTTTTTTTTTTAAAGAAACGTGGTAGACGAGAGGTAGCGCTCTCGACTGTCATACCGATGGTCACGGGTTCGAATCCACACGAAGGTGAGGATTTGTTCTTGGGGCCTGAGGAGTCCCCGAGTCACCAAGCTCCGAATGGGTACCTAACTAGATAATAGTTAGGCGGCTGGGGTAATGCCTGGAACCCCTATAGCCGTGGCCTGTGACCGCTGCATCACTTGCCAACAGATCATCTCTCATTGTCTGTGGACGCAATTATCTTCTGCATAGAAGGAGCGTCTGTATATCTAAGATAAGATAATATAATTACTAAACTTTTATGTGGTATCCAGTGATTTCGTTAGTTTTTCAAATAGTGTTAAGAAATTGGCCGCCCTTTATCACTGATAAATGATAATTATCATTAAAAAAACGTCAATAGACTGGGACATTAAAAAGAGTGTTTATAAATGCGAGAATAGGTTTAATAAGACACCAAAATGAAACACGTTGTGGCCCAGCACTGGAATAACACAACGAGAGTCATCGTCGTCTACAACGTCGGACAAACAAGAATTTTTATTTAAAGACACAGTCTAACAATTAATTGGATCATCAAATTTTCAGTTTTCTTAAATTTTACCATGTATATTTCGTCAGGAAGTTTATGATTTGTTTGTCTGCTAATCATTTAAAGGTACACTTATGTGCACATAATAATCGTCTATGTTGTGTATATAAATATTATATATTTGCATGTTCGTGTGTGTGGATTGTAAAAAGAAACACATGTCAAGGAAATGGGAAAAGGGTGGAGTTTTACTAACTCACACTTTAAAAAAAAATGTTATTGTATTATTGAAGGGCACTTACTCTAATTACAATTTGAAACTATAAGAAATGAATTAACAATAATAATAATAATATGATATTTTTTTCATATCAGAGCGTACCAACATGTCCTAACAAATGGTCCTTACATTTTCAAATTAGACTTAATATATATTTTAGGTTGACAATAAATGTTCACTATTTAAAATAAAAATGTTGTTAACTGTGTAGAAGAGTGAACATTATTAACTTATAAGCTGACCACAGAGAACAATACATTAATAAGAAATATTTAACTGAACAACAAATTTATTTCATTGGTTGTGAGAAAAAAATGGCTGCGGTTTTACGTTAAAACAGTTTTATTTTATAGGTATGAGGCCTGTGCAGCCACAATTGAACTGCATAAACGTTTGTAATCTTTCGAATTGTGTTCATTTAGGCGAGTGTTAAAATTAACATTGATGGAGAAGAGATGTAACGAAACATTTCTGAAAGAAGTAGGTCAGAAAAAAAAAACAATTATGTTTGTCTTTAGCAAGAGACAATCTAATTTTTAAGAAACATCATGTGGCGAGGCAAACAAAGTAACAAAAACAATAAAGGGAAAAAGTTTTCTATCATAAACAGAGAAAATATTATGGATGGGCTAAAAAGGTGGCATGTAGTACAATCATTAACGGAGCTGATGGGCAATACCAAAGACAGAAAGTTGTGGACAAGCATGACCGCCTACGCCTCCATGCACGTCATCTAATGGATGGATATTGACATTTGTCTCAGCGAGAAGAATTTAGATGTAAATATTCAATTTTTTAAGTTCTTTCTCCGGCGATTTAAGATCAGAAGGTGCTTGAAAATTCATAGTTAGATCCTGAAACCGGTTTTGGATACCATCAATTTCCATAAAAAATGTTGTTTCAAGCAGAATGTAACAAAACTAGCTGGTTAAACATTAAAATACTTTCCATCAAAGATTCTTCATCCATTCTAAAATTCCAGTATTTTTCGTCATAGTTGCATCTATTATTATTTACTCCAAACGAGTTTGTAAATGAAAGAATTCTAAACACATATCAGTTCAAAATATGTGTATAAAACTGGCTCCTGTTTAGCTGAGTGCAATCCTTATTATTTCGAATTGTGGTTGTTAAAATTGACGAGCAATGTTATGTGATTTATGTTACATATTAACTGTTGAAGGTCAGATATATGCCAAGTAAGTACAGCTTCATTGTCATAAACATTGTAAGAGACAGTCGGCTAAAGGTATGTTATCAGACAGCAGTTTCTCTACCATAAAACCTGTGTATCCGGGTTTTGAAGCAAATAAGATACCGTTGTATTATTATTATTTTTTATTTTTTTTGCTTTTAAATTTGACTTAAAAGCTGGTTCTATACAGTAGATGCAATTAGATGAAAAAATGTATTCCCGTGATCAACAAGATGCTGAATCTGGATTTTTGTCAGGCATATTGTAGAGAGAGGAAGATTCTATCATTTCTATCATCGTCCTTATGAAGATGTTCCTCGTGGCCAGGCAGTGCCAAATATTGTGAAAAAAGAAACTCAGTACAGGTTGAGGCTGTTCGACAATGACGCACATTATATTTTCCACAGCTTAGACAGTAGCATCATGTTGCAAGAAAGAAGGTAGAGCTCAACGTTTTCGCTTTCGTGTTCAAAGATTGGCGTTTCAGGGTTTTGATAACCTCCGTTATATGATTCTGATGATACGGAGTTGAGGACTTATGCTTTTTTGTCGTCTTGGCTGTTTTTAAAACTTTTCCAGTATATGTAATACTTTGTCTCTCACTGCTGAGCTACTACATGCGCTGAGACAGTCACAAATTTTAATTTAAATAATAAACAATTTCTTAAGCAATCTTTAAATGTGTAATTTATTTATAAGTAAAATGGCGTCCCATAATAAAATCGGGGATTTAAAATCATTCTTAGAAACTCGTTTGTAATGTACACATTTGTAGAGTTCCAAAATTCAATCTTGCAAACTTATTTGGTTTACATTAATTAACAGCAAAAATAAAATAAAATGGAGAGTTTTAACAAACTTTTTGACTTATGTCCCTTTCCACTACGCCACTCCTTATATCGGCTGTATCACGAAAACTCATTAAAATTTGTATCGTTCGTTTAGGAAGGTATATAAAATTGTGTGAAGTTTTTAAGTACATTCTCACGACGATAATGTTTTTAAAAAAATCAAAATTTTAAAAGTTTAGTGAAAAATATTTTGGAATACTACATTTTGGGGAGGTGTCCATAAATGCTATTTTTAAACAAGAATTATATATTATTTTTTTAAAAGTCTATTGATGAATTACTTACCAATTTTGACATAAAACAATACAAGTATTACGTTTGATTCTCTGGGGTTGGGCCCAAACTAATTTTCTCTTAACATTCTAAGCAACAGATTTATTTAAGTTTTGAATAATGTAAATTAAAAAAAAACCAAAGACCTCCATAATTATTTAATATGATATATTGAGGCCTTATGAGATTCGCACATGATAAATTCATTGTCTCGGGAGGGAGCACTTTATGCCAATTTAATCTAAATTTAATTTACGCGAACCTAAAAATATTGAAATATTGACATAAATCATGATTTTAAAAAATATATTAATGTTTTTAAATAGTGCAACTGTCGATCTCAACATTAATTTCAAACATAATTTTCCACTTCTAATGGCGGGGTTTTTAGTGTTCTATAAAGAAGGGGATCTTTTGTTATTTTCTATAAGAAAACTTTTTTGTTGGTCTGGTAGAAGCAACATCTTTACGAAACTACTCCATAGCTCAATGCTATTTACGGACTTTATACAAATTCTTAATTATACTAATAATAATACTTATACAAAATTACTTGTGGAAGAGTGTTTAAAATATTTCAAAACTGTCAACTCTAATACAAGCACAGTACTTGAAAACCAGGGTATACGCATCAGCCACGAAATCCCTAGTTGGTACTAAGGAATGATGACTATTATCTGATTGAACATGTAGCAAGTACAAAGCGTTGTTTGTAACAGCTGGCCAACGTTTATCTATATAAGAAAAGCAAAGCGGTTGATATGATTAATCAAGAAATAGTGTTAGGACTGCTTCTGTTGGGATTCAAATTGGTAATGTAAGATTAACTGACTTATGTTTTTGTTACTTTCTAATCCCTTTTGGAAAAAAAAAGACTACCTTTTATTTTATTTCAATCCTAATTAAACACAAGTGAATGCTTGACCTGTGAATCTTTTTGATTCAGAAAAATATGATTGTGTGATAGAATGTCGTTTTTCATTTAGTTAATTCTATAAAATTATAACGAATTTTTTTTTTTTTTTTGGTTTTTAATTTTTTTTTTATCGTTCCACATTATACAAATTATTAAAAGTCAGTCAATTTTAAAAAATAATCATAAAAAGTGGTCGATAAATAATATATATCCTGAAGATTTCATAAAGATTTTGTTTTAAGACTATTTTCTTAATTTACCTACGAGTTTGGGTGAAAAAAATTGTTTATTTCCACAACTTCATTAATGGTAATGGTGTATAGTTACTGTAATTTTCTCCGCAAAGCTTCAGTATATAAATGTTTAACGTTAGCAATGTGTTTGTCTTTAATTTATTTATAGAAAAACATATTGAAACGTCTGCAAATACATCAAGAAAATTAATTTGTCATCTGTAAGAATGAATTTTCCACGATTTTCCACGATGATTACAACTATGCTTTCCGTCATCATTGTAGAGGTAATTGTTTTATTTTTTTCTTCAAATTTCGAAAACGATGAAATAATTTTTTAAATTTAATTAATGTTTAAACAGATCTTTAAAAAGTATTGTAAACTAGCCTACCAGCGTCGAAGCAAACGCCGCTAATCATTTAGTGATGGCTGACATTTGATTTAAGTAATTGTTGAGGAGAGTGTGTGACTACTATTCTGTCACTGAGCACAACCGAGAGCACGAGGGTACTATGCTATTAACGCTCAGAGCCGTGTTCGAAATCATGTTTGAAAATGAAGAAAGAAATGATCGTGCGCAAATACTAACATTAAAAAAAAATATTTAAAAAGTAATAACTTATCTAGTGCTTAAACCTACGACTCTCAGCGTTTTATGAGAATGTAATAACCACTACACAACGAAATACATGCTATTCTATTGATCTGAAAGAACACAGTAATTGACATCAATTATAAGCATTTTGGTCTCCCTGCACTTCCTTTTCTTGCCCGTTGATTGGTCGGCGAGGCTAGCCAGCTTGGTAAGTGAAATGGTTGATCAATAAGGAAGTATATATATATAA
>MUZC01001782.1:252069-262268 GCA_002072015.1 Radix auricularia | reverse complement strand
TTTTGATCCACCTTTTGGGCAGCCGAGCCTTCAGAGCCAGGGGCCAAATGGTGATCAAATACATTTTTATGAACACATTGTCATCAAATACATACACACATATATATATATATATATATATAACATGAATTGGGAATAATATTTCATTATCATTGTGTAATCGGATGGTGGAATAAATACAATGATATTGTTGGTTACACCAATATAATTCCATCCATCTGCCTGATGGTTAATTAATATAATACCGAAATGATAATTCATCCTGTGAGTGGATGGTAGAATAAATACAATGCTATTATTGGTTACACCAATATAATTCGGACCATCTGCCTGACGGTTATTTAATATGTTCTATAATCTAAGACGGAAATAGCAATTCACTATAGTCTCGTAAGCGAAATAAATATAATTATAGTTATAGTAAAGTTAATAATAGTACTGGTTATACTAATACAATTCAATTCATCTATCTGATGGTTCGCCCTCAGAAGTGGTTAGCCTCTCCGTGGCCTGGGGGATGAGTAAGGAAGCGGAAGTGGCTGCGACCTGAAACTAATAACCACGGCGCAATCGGCAGACACAAGCACTAGATCCTATCGTAATAACGTTAGGATGGGCTAGACCTCACCGTGAGGTCCGGTGCTGGGTTCAGGAGCAGACCTATACCCAACATTGCCCGGCTAGGAACGCCGAAGACCGAAAGACTCTCTGGGCAAGGGGCGAAACGCACACGAATCGCCCTCAACGAGTTGAAGATTTCTGCCTACTCCCTCTCTTAATTAATGGTTCTAATTTCGAAAAAAGCAGGTCTTGGAATGGACCTTATAAACCCCCAAGTTCCGGCTAATGGTGGTATGCTGGCTGGGGAAGATAGCACCCCTCTGGGCGTGGTGACGCACGACAGGCCATGTCCATCGGTCAACCGGCGACTGATCGTATTTGTAAGGGCGTGAAAGGCCGTCCGGAACAAGCCCTGGTAGTTTTGCAATTGAATGTCTGTGGTATTAGGCAAAAGGCGCACGAAGTAACTAAACTACTCCACGAAAGGAATGTGGACGTAGCATTATTCCAAGAAACGCTTCTAAAGGGTAAGCCGTTTCACATAACTGGTTACTCGCTATACCATTGCAGGTGCGACCGGCGATGCCGGGGCCTTGCCACAGCGGTCCGGAATGATGTAACGGTGGAGCTGCTTGAAGCAAAGTGTTACAGCAACACAGATACCCTAACTGTAAGGGTATTCAAAGGCGACGTTGGCTTTACGATAACTAATGTCTATAATACGCCCAGGAACCCAATGACACTTCCAATGGGGGAAGACGTCACGCTAAGTCGTACGATAATAGCAGGAGACTTCAATGCACAGTCTCCCGACTGGGGCTACACCGAGCGGAATGCGTCAGGCCGATATATTGAGGATATCTGTATTGGTACGAACCTGATCAGATTGCAAAGCGAGCACAGTGAGCCGACGCTGCTGCTCACGGTACACAGCACGGAGTCCCGCCCAGATCTAACGCTAATCTCAGCGGACCTTGAGTCCAGGCATAGACTGGAAGTACTGAAAGAGGTTGGAAGCGACCACCTCCCAATACTGATTGAGTATGTGCTTGGTACGGATAAACCTCGATTTGATAGAAGGCATTGGCAGTTCCGCAAGGCCAATTGGCGGAGATACGAGGCCGAGAGCGAGACCAAGCTCGCTCTGCTGGACGTTGCAGGAGGCAACGTGGATGAAGCCTACGAGAAGTTTATTGACACAATCCTCGGGATTGCGAGACGGACGATCCCGAGGACAAACGGGAAACAGAAATTCAGGCCCTACTGGGACAGGAGCCTGAACGATTTGGTAAAACGAAGAGCGAAAGCACGGAAAAAGGCTGCCAAGCTGAAGGCGCCCGAAGCTCGTAGGGCGTACAACAGACTGACGGCCGAAGTCCGCGCTGCTGTCGAAAAGGCGAAGAAGGCAAAATGGGTCAATACGTGCGAAAAACTCGACCTAGCAGATGGTAGAAAAGTTTGGCGGCTAATCAATGCATTGTCTGGTGCGGCAAAGCTAACAACCCCAACCATTTGACGACGACAAAGGGCCAACGAGCAAGTGAAACAAAGCGCGCACGGGCGCTGAACAAGCACTTTGCACAAATGAATAAAAAAGGCGCCAGATCGGACTTTAGCCAAACTATCGACCAAATGCGAAAGGAGGGCTCCAGGAGACAAAGCAGGGGCCCCCAACTCGAGGTTTTCGAAGCACCATTAACGATGACAGAGTTGCAAACCGCACTCAATAAATGAAAAACTGGTAAAGCACCAAGGCCAGACAAGGTTCACAATGAAATGCTCAAGCATCTGGGCACGACAGGCCGAATAAAACTATTGAGTTTTATAAATCGAACCTGGACTACAGGCACACTGCCGAAGCTGTGGAAAAAGGCCATAATTACCCCAATACGTAAGGAAGGGAAGCCCGGCGAACACCCGTCCAGCTACCGGCCCATTTCCCTCACGTCGTGTGTGGGAAAGGTAGCAGAACGGTTAGTGAACGCACGGCTTTATTGGTACCTCGAGAAAACCAAAAGCATTCCGAAGGCTCAGGTTGGGTTCCGCAAGGGACGCAACCCGATGGACCAAACACTACGCTTAATTTAGACCATGACAAACGAACTCCAGATGAAGAACCACACAGTTGCGGTGTTCTTCGATCTAAAGCAGGCATACGACAAGGTGTGGCGTGGAGGGCTCCTATACAAATTACAGCAGTTAGGTGTCACTGCTAAAATGTACGGCTGGGTAAAATCGTTCCTCACGGACAGAACGATCAAGACACGGCTTTGTGAAGCGCTATCCAGCGAGGCACGACTGGAAGACGGGCTCCCACAGGGCTCAGCGCTTAGCTGTACATTGTTCTTAGCCTACGTCCACGACCTACAAGGCATACTCGAGTCCCAGAATGCCATGTTTGCTGACGATCTGGTTATATGGAGTTCGGGAAAGGACGTCGCAACACTGCAGAACCGGCTGCAGCATGATCTGAACCGTATCGAAAATTACGCCAGCCGATGTCGCCTAGAGGTAAATACGGAAAAAACGGTCCATTCCATTTTCACTAATGGACGGAACGCTCTGAAGCATGAGGTGGTGCTTCAGATCTGCGGGAAGAGGCTAAATTGGGACCGGACTCCAACGTACTTGGGTATAAAGCTGGACCAGAAACTCCAGATGCATAATCATGTACGTGAATTATGCGCCAAAACCACAGCTAAATTGTCCCTGGTGAAGAAACTGGCTAGCACGAGTTGGGGCGCGGACGCAAGACTACTAAGAGCTCTCTATCTTGGTAGCGTGAGAAGTGCTATTGATTACAGCCTCCCGGTCCAGGCCTTTGCAAGCCGTACGGCTCTAGAGGGTTTGGACCGAATACAGAACCAAGGTCTACGGTTCGTATGTGGGGCGTTACGTACCACACCCACCGCCGCGGTAGAAATAATGTCAAACGTAGAACCCCTGGCGATAAGGCGGGAAAAGGCTATCATGACTACGGTGGAGCGATACCGTAGGTTGGAGCATGACGAACCCAGCTACCAACTGCAAGACCGATGGGTTAAGAGGACAAGACTGAAGAGACCCTCCTTCATGGACGCGGTCCACGAACTTGAAGAATCAGTCCCCCTACCCAAGCTCAGGGAACGAATGAAACTGGTCTCTGCTCGAGGACCACATGAAAGCCTTGACCCGCCTGATATACGTCTGACACTGGCAAATGCCGCGGTGACACGGGCCAGTCCCGTCGAGCTCCTGCGAGACGAGACTCTGCGCACAATCGAGGCCTATGGAAACAGCGTGGTAAAAGTCTTCACGGACGGCTCACGTTTAAGAGATGTCAAAAGTGGATACGGTGTGCTAATTCAATACCCCCAACCATGGCCGGACAGCGAAGAGCTGTCGGGGCAGTGTGGATCTACGAACAGTAGTCACGAAGCCGAACTGGACGCGATCCACAGGGGTTTGAAGGAAGTACACCGTCGTCTAGCTAAGAGAAAGAATTTCCCGCCTGTCGTGGTCTTCACCGATTCTCGGTTTTCGCTCGAAACCTTGAGTCGAAGCTCTCTGGAGGTCAAGATAGTAAGTGCCATTCTGGATACAGTAGGTGACATCCTGGCACGTGGCGGCAAAGTAGTCCTACAGTTCATGGCCGGACACTGCGGCACGGCCCAATAAGACAGGGTCGACGCACTGGCCAGGGCAGGCGCAGCCCAGCCCCAACCCGATAAGCCCTTGACCCAACTGGGGGTCAAGTCGTGGCTAAAAGACCATTTCCGAGAGAAATGGCTTGAGGGCTGGAAGAATGGGAATACGGCCAGAAAGGTATACCAGAAACTGCCGCGACCGAGCAAAAGCGATGCCTGGTGGAAACTTGATCGTAGTAGTCAGTCTCTCATAACTAGGATGAGAACTGACCATTGTCCCATACGAAGCTACCTATACAAGTTTGACACTAGAAGGGAACTGGCCTGTAGGTTGTGTGGCTACCCGGAGGAGACGGTGACCCATGTGCTAGAGAGTTGCCCCGAGTTGGACGGGGCTTTATTTGGTGAAGTTGCAACACCTGCAGAGGACTACCTCTACGGCGATGCCCGAACGTTGAGGCTCGCCTGCGAAAAATTGAACCGGGTTTTAAGAGCCTAACGGCTCAACCCAACAGAGAATGAACATTCATCTGATGGTTCGCGTGTTATCATATTTAGTTATGAAAGGAGATATACACTGTCGCGTGCAGCCGGCTTATGGCTAACTGGGTCAACATGTCTCTACAGTTTCAATATGACATTGCACGAATATTAATATTTAAATATCGGCGTGAAAATCGGTCACAAATACCAGGGGAATAAGTTAGAGTTACAACTTACACAGATTCTGGTCACGAATATTTGTGCCGGCTTTTCTCGCATCAAAGGATGGTTAGAGACGTGGTTCAGTGTCTTGAATACACAAATCGATATCACTCCATTGACGTGTGGGCGGAAGAAAGATAGATTTTTCTTATTGCAGAGATTTTATACAGCAGTTGATAGCCTCTTTTTCGGGCAGTTCATTGCATATTTAATTATTGACCTTTGATCCTTGAACTCTTGGAGAGTAATCCCCCTTTTGTTTTGATCTGTTCTCGTGCAAATAGCAGTGGGCTCCCAAATTTCGCCACACCCACTCGACCAGTGGAACTTCTCAATAATGGGAATTTTAAAAATATAAACTATATTTATATCCTGCGAAGTTAATCAATTTAAGTTTTTCGATTATTAGGTACTATCAATACTATCATGTCTGAACGCGATAAGTTGTATAGATAGTATTTATTAATTTATTATATTTTCAAGGATTCGTGCAAACTTTTGTACACTTTTATTATTAAATATAAAAAGTTTGGGGGCCCCTAAACCGTCGGGGGCCCATTGCTTTAGCCCGTTCAGCCCCCGCCCTTAATCCGCCATAGCATAAAACTATGTCTAATATTATTACCCTTGCCTTATAAAGGAAAGCCTATTTTTGAGACTAAAATCTTTTTCTATTGTAATTTTTTTTTTTTTATTTCATTGACACATTCCAAGGTTCAGCGCTCAGCTGCACACTGTTCTTGGCTTTCATCAACGACCTACCTGGTTTGTTGCAAACCAGCGCTTCCATGTATGCAGACGATTTGGTAGTCTGGAGTACCGGTAAGGATATCCATCGACTGCAACAGCTACTACAGCACGACCTTTTCGCTATCAGTAGGTACATGCAGAGGTGGCATATGGAAGTAAACACCGAGAAGACGGTCTATTCGTTATTCACAAATGGCGGGACCGTTCTAAAACAGGAGATAATGCTCAAAATGAACGATGAAGGGCTCAAATGGGACAAAGAACCGATTTACCTGGGAGTCCAACTGGATCAGAAAGTACAAATGCATAACTTTGTACAAGACCTGTGCTCCCAGGCAACCGCCAAGCTCAACCTGTTGAAAAAGTTATCCTGCACAAACTGGGGCGCTGGAGCAAGCACTCTCAGAGCTCTTTACCTGGGAAGTGTGAGTTCGGTGATGGACTATAGCATGCCGGTCCAAGCCTTTGCCAGCAAAACGGGCATTGGAAAAACAGGCCCTGAGGTTCATTTGTGGCGCGTACAGAACTACACCCACAGCTGCCGTGGAGGTCATTGCAAATGTAAAGCCACTTGAGATACGTCGGGACAAGGCGATAATTAACACTGCATAAAGGTATCGCAGGCTGGACACGAGGGACCCCTGCTACCTAATGCAGCATAATTGGGACGGACGTGGGAGGTTGAAACGGTCCTCGTTCATGCATCAAGTACTAGAGCTTGATAGGACTGTTCAACCTCCACAAAATAGACACAGAACAATTAGCGTCCCAATTAAACCGCCTCATGCGGAAATGGCACGTCCCACAATACATTTGCCGATGACTGACACGGCAGAAACGAAGCGCAGCCCTGAATATGTACAGAAAGCGGCTGCCCTTGAGACAATCGAAGGGTTCGCAGAAAACCCAGTGAAGGTGTACACGGATGGGTCTGCCAGCCGGAGTGAAGGAACTGCAGGATATGGTGCGCTCATCCTATACCCATTAGGAGGGCCCCCAAAAGAGGAAATTTCAGGACCCTGTGGGACCACAGCATCGAACTACGATGCGGAGCTTCAAGCTATACACAGAGCCCTTGAAAGGGTGAACTTAACACTGCAAGGGTCGGGACTAGTAGATCTCGACACGGTCTTGTTTTGTGACTCGAGATCAGTGCTCGAAGTCCTGCTGTCAGAGAAACGTAACACACACCTAGTCGACTCCATTTTGGAAGATGTGGGCAGACTCGAGAGACTTGGTGACAAGGTCACAGTTCAATGGATCCCTAGCCACGTGAATGTAGAAGGCAATGAGATAGCAGACGCTTGCAAAAGCTGGAGCAGCCCAACCCCAACCAGATGTCCCAGTCACATACCTTGGGGAAAAGACTTGGCTTAAGGACCACTTTAGGGAAAAATGGTACCAGGAGTGGGAAGATGGAGCTACAGCCAGAGGGGTGTTAGCTAACATGCCCAGGCCTAGCAGATCAGACCAGTGGTGGGGTCTACAACGAAGGGACCAGAGTTTGGTGACCCAAATGCGCACCGAGCATTGCCCAACAAAATCGTACTTTAACAGGCTAGATCACAACAGGGACTTCAACTGCCGCCATTGCAGCCAAGCCTCTGAGACTATCACACACTTGTTGACGTCTTGTCCCGTGCTTGACATTGCCGGGGAGGTAAGGGGGGCAGGGGAGTCCTACGTTCAGACAATGTTGTATGGCACTGCCCAACAGATGGAGCAGATTGCCAAAGTAATAGCCAAGGCCTTAAGAGAGTAATTCTCAGGCCCAAAGAATATGTGTTTAGTACGTGGGCCAACGTCACCTCGGGGCAGCCACACAGCCGACAGCCCAGTTACCTTCTGTTGTCAAACTTGTAAAGGTAGCTTCGTATTGGACAATGGTCAGTTCTCATGCGTGTTATGAGCGTCTAACTACTACGGTCAAGTTTCCACCAGGCATCGCTTTTGTCCGGTCGCGGCATTTTCTAGTATACCTTTCTGGCCGTATTCCCATTAGTCCAGCCCTCAAGCCATTTCTCACGGAAATGTTTTTTTAGCCACAACTTGACCCCCATAACTCAATACTATTTAGGGAATTTATAAAAATGTTTAATTATACTAATACAATATTACTTGTGGAATAGTGTTTAAAATATATCAAAATAGTCAACTCAAATACTGGTACAGTACTTGAAAAACCAGGTTATATACGCATCAGCACCGAAATCACTAGTAGGTACTGAAGAATGATGACTATTTTAGTAAACGATCTGATTGAACGTGTGGTAAGTACGAAGCTTTGTTTGTAACAGCTGGCCAATGTTATCTATATAAGAAAAGCAAAGCGGTTGATATGATTAATGAAGAAATAGAGTTAGGACTGCTTCTGTTGGGATTCAAATTGGTAATGTAAGATTAACTGGCTTATGTATTTGTTACTTTCTAATCGCTTTTGGAAAAAAAAAGACTATCTTTTAATTTATATCAATCCTAATTAAACACAAGTGAATGCTTGACCTGTGAATCTTTTTGATTCAAAAAAATATGATTGTGTGATAGAATGTCGTTTTTAATTTAGTTAATTCTATAAAATTATAATGATTTTGCTTTGTTTTGTTTTGGTTTTTTAAATTTTTGATCGTCCCACCTTATACACATTATTAAAAGTCAGTCACTTTAAAACAATAATCATAAAAAAGTGGTCGATAAATAATACATATCCTAAAGATTAATTCTAATTTAGAAATACAACACAAAAATAATCTAATACAACCCTCAAATAGACATAAAGTTAAAAACACCATTCTTATTCCATATGCAAGAACAAACACATACAAGTTTTCTTTCTTTCCGTCCGGTACTCGGGAGTGGAGTGGGTTGCCAGAAGAAACCAGGAAAGCAACCACTTAATCATCTTTTAAAACTCTAGTAAGAATACAGGACTAAACACAAACCATAGAAATACGTGGGACGCAATATTCTTCTGTACAGAAGGAGCGTCTGTTACATATAAGATAAGATAAGATTACATGAATATTTTGTTTTAAGACTATTTTCATAATTTACCTACGAGTTTGGGTGAAAAAAAATATTTTATTTACACAACTTCATTAATGATAATGTTGTATAGTTACTGTAATTTTCTCCGCAAAGCTTCAGTATATAAATGTTTAACGTTAGCAATGTGTTTGTCTTTAATTTATTTATAGAAAAACATTTTGAAACGTCTGCAAATACATCAACAAAAGTAATTGGTGATCTATAAGAATGAATTTTCGACGATTTTCCGCGATGATTACAACTATGCTTTCCGTCATCATTGTTGAGGTAATTGTTTTTTTTTTCTTCAAATTTCGAATAAAATGAAAGAATAATTTATTTAATTAATGTTTTAACCAGATCTTTAAAAAGTATTGTAAACTAGCCGGCCTCGTCGTAGCATACGCCGAAAATCATTTAGTGGCGGGTGACATTTGATATAAGTAACTGATGAGGAGAGTGTGTGGCCACTATTCTGTCACTTAGCACAACTGAGAGCACGAGGGTACTATCTCATGTCGAGAATCAACGCTTAGATCCGTGTTCGAAGTCATGTTTGAAAATAAAGAGGGAGATAATCTTTTGCAAACACTAACAGTAAAAAAAAAAGTAAAAAGTAATAACCTATCTAGTGCTTAAACCTAAGACTTTCAGGGTTTTAGGAGAATGTAATAACCATTACACAACGAAATACATGCTATTCTATTGATCTGGAAGAACACTGTAATTAACATCAATTATAAGCATGGTTGGTCTCTCTGCACTACCTTTTCTTGCCAGTTGATTGGTCGGTGAGGCTAGCCAGCTTAATAAGTGGAATGGTTGAACAATGAGGAAAATTATATATATATATATAGTTCCACCTATCGTCTATCTATCATTAGGATTATGTTAGTTCACACATGAATACATGAAACGGATTCAGATTCTAGTATTCGGCAATCAAATTGTGATAATTAAATATTTGAAATATAAAAAATATGTATTTTAACTCAATATGCTGGCTTTGTGTTTGTATATTAACTTTTCGGCACTCACGGAAAAACAAAATAAAGAACGGAACCTAATTTGTCAGGACGGTTTACTTTAAGCTGCAGATTATATTCGAAAACATTTTTTAATTGTCCCTTTTGCCCGAAGGCCATAAATGAATCACTCATTTAATGAAAATACAAAGTTAGTAGGGCTGCGGTAATTAACGATTTATTTATCGATTATTTGGCAAAATATTTTATCGCTTATAATAATTTTAATCCATAAAACTAAGGTGTAAAATACTGTGCACTACTATTTTCCCTTCAAAATATTTAACTTTTGGGTTTTTATCATTTACTATTATCTTTTTTAAGTCACTTTCAATGTATATTTCTAGTTATAAAAATAAGAAGAAGAAATTAAAAACGAATATTATTTTTAATGGTTTACCACAAATATTTGTGTTGTCCTTCTTTATTTTGTTTTGACTTCAATGTATTTTGGTATTTTGGAAATTTTAATTACATGTGTCTTTTTTACACACACACATATATATAT
>MUZC01001782.1:212328-229164 GCA_002072015.1 Radix auricularia | reverse complement strand
ACATATATATATATATATTAGGGCTGTTATCGATTACATTAAATTTAATCGTTAACTTTTGAAAAATTAACGATTAATTAATCGATAATTTTGTTAAGCTAAAAATAAAGATGTATGACGTCATTAAAAAGAAAATTTCAAGGGAAGTCATAAAAATGGACAATTATTATTTGTATTAAGTTATTTTTAAAACAGTTAGCACTGAAAACAAGTTAAATAACGTATTAAAGTTGAGGCACTTGAATGGAAATTTCAAATTAATTTTATAAATATAAAATTAATACAGCTGTATAGAAATTGTTTGATGATTAGTAAAAACATAAAGATAATCTTTTTATCCCAAGTTGTTTGAAAGCTATGATTTTTTTCTAAGACCTCATAAACTCTTTTTTCACTATTTCGTTTTCCTTCATATTTTTTGCCCTTTTATTGCATTTTTTAACATGCCCATAACCTAAGTATTTAATTTAATTAAATTTAAAACACGTACTATTGTTAGTTGATATATTTAAAAATAAGTAGAACCTAGTTCAATATAATGTCAATGAATTTAAATTTTGTTATTGTTAATTAGTTAAAAACAATGTATTTTAAATATCATTGTCCTTAAAAAATAGGTTATTTTAAAGTATACAGTAGTCACATGCCCTTATCGGAGAAGTTTGTACGTAAAAACATAATGATAAAATAAAAACTATTATTAATTATTATTATTTTTTTTAAATTTCTAATTTTAATCACTTTTGTATCGATTAAAATAATTTTAACCGATAAAATAATTTACCGATTAATCGAGAAATTAATCGGTAAATTCCGCAGCCCTAATATATGTGTATAATATATATATAAATATATATATATATGTTGAATACTCAACAGTCATTTCTGGACAAAAATTGTTTATTTTACAAATAGAAATCCTAACTTATGTCATCGTATATAGGGGACTACTTAACAAATAATAAATCAAATATATTTTAACCTTCGTAATAGAGAATTTAATTTAACGCATTTCTGGGGAAAAGCACGAGTATATTTGTAGTTATTAATGACAAGGAAAAAGAGAGGGTTCGATGTATGAATACTTTTTCTTTTATACTAATAATGTTTGTTTTATCCTTTCTTTATTTTGTTTTCGCTTTAATGAATTTTGAAAATTTTATTGGCCTCGTGTTTACAACATGCGTCTAATATATGTGAGTATACGTTTTTTGAATGATGCAATATTTTTTAAAATCCTTGTTTCAGAGTGATGCCTGTGCAATGTTTATGGAACCTTGTAATGCCTTAAATTGGTGCTGTAGCAGGCGCCTGACTTGTATTTCGTATCGACATAATACTACTTGGGGCGCTTGGGAAGATCCCTTTTGTCAGGACGTGGAAGGGGCTAATTGGTATCGTTATCAAGAAAAAAAAGAACACGGTAATCAAAGTATATAATTATTTTTTTTATTGCTATCTGTGTTTAAATAAGTGGATATTTTGGAGAAAAACAAGTAGGTAATATCGATTTTATTTAAATTTATTTCTTTACAAGATTTTATGACATAAAAGTAGAACAGTAAGGAATTTTACAGGATATTTTTTGCTGAGAATGATAGCACAGTGTTACACAATAGTTAACAAGAACGTTTGGTTTTTCTCGCAGTAAAAAATATATTTTTAAGAAATTGTTTTAACTTTTATTTTAGTTGTTTTTTTGTTTTTTTTTAAAAAGAAATCCAGGAATAATGCTGATAAAATAATTTGCGTGTATTTGTGGTACTGGGATAGTTCGTATTCATCAAATGAGAACAAGGATACGTCACTTGGGCTTTTGAAAAAAAGGTCGCCGTAGGTGCGCGCCCTAAAAACCCTACTTATTAATAATTAATAATAATTTATATCGCTTTAACATGAAACCTTCTTTCACATTTAATTATAATTTATCAATTTGTGTATACGGGGATCTGTTAAAATAAAATTTACTTTCCTGTATTAGTTTTCTTTATTTATGACACACTGGAAAGTACTCAATGAAATAAATTAATCTCAATTAACTATTTTAGTTACTTCCCTTGACATGTTGAGCTTTATTTTAAATATACCAATCATATATGAAGTGAATTGTTCAGCTTTCAAAAGTTGATGTTTAAATTGAAATGAATCGTTACCACTTTTAACGCACACGCACACGCACACACATACATATATATATATTTATTTATTTATTTATTTACTTACATATGCATATATACATACATACATATTTATATATATATATATATATATTTCTTCACATGAAATCTAAAAATAAGTTTTTTCACGTCTTTACACTGAAAATTTCAAGGGAAGAAACAAAAACAGGCAATTTACATTGTTTGATTTAAACATAAGTATTTCATTATAATGTCAATGAACTTCACTTTCGTTATTGTTAAATATTAAAAAAAAAAAAAAAAAATTATTTTATACCAGCTGACCTGTCCTGCGTTTCAACGATGTCAGTAATAATGAATAAATTAAAGAAACAAATAAGTGATGGTTTAAAAACAATAATTCCAGAAATCTACGCGGAAGAGCTCAAAAGAAAAAAAAAACAAGTTACATAGCAATCGAAACATGATCAGATGAATAACTTACAATATAAATTTTACTTTCTTAATTTTCAAAACGATATTAATAAGACAGGCACAAAAATGAAAAACTATTTAATTTGTTAACATTCTCATGGACTCAAGCTATATTTATCAATATCGTGTAAAATTTAAAAAAAGGGAATTAAATTATTTAAGTGCATTAGAAATCATCAGGGGCCCTTTGCCCTGATTGTATGAACATTATAAATTCAGTGCCCCATATTTATTAAATATGGAATCTTAAGTTTTAAGTACTAATTTTGGCAAGATCCAATTCTTTTTTTCACTCAATAACGCTTACACAATAGTTTTAATACAGCTAATATAAGAAAAAAGACAACTAGGGATCCCTAGGCCCGTTCGTTGAAAGTTGTCTATTTATAAAAATCTGTTCATTTTAATTTAGTTTCTTTATGGATCAAGATCGTTAAATAATTGAATGGGAAAACATCTTAAACTTATACGAATAAAGAAATTTAGGGCTCCGGGCCCTTAAGAAAGATATTAGACATTCATGCTATATCGCATTTTAATATGAGCTTCCAAGATTTTGTATGTTAATGTTGGTTAAGATTCATTCATTGCACGGTAGCTCACACATACATTCTTTGTGTATATAGGTCGTATATGAAAAAAGTGAAACTATGGGATTAGGACCTATTCAGTGCTAGATGTTAAAATGAAGACAACTTTTCATTTCAATTTGCAAAATATTGAATATATATGTAATTATTTGTCAAGATCGGTTACAATTGAATGGGGATGAAAATCTTAAACGCTTGAAGAAAAATTGCACTTTTGGACCCCAGCCCTGAAGGAATCGTCAGTAGGAGTTCAGCTCGATGTATTATTTAATGTATATGGTCGAGTATTTATAAACACATTTGGTTAATATCAATCAAATTACTCAGAAACTAAAGCTTTAACTAATTTTTATAAAGTTCATTATCGCAAATTAAAAAAAAAAAAGTCGGTCCCCAGCGCCCCATGAGACGTAAAAGAAAAAAAAAAATGTTGCCAGTTACATTTCCGGGAGCGTGTCCAAAAGTTTTATGAAGGTTGAAAGACAATTTGGTTTATATAGAGAGATATAAATAAACAAAACATGAAATCAAGGGCCCCCGGGACCCATTTGTGCAAGATTTAAAATTTGAAACATTCCTTTATTTTAATTTGATACTATTGATTGTATTGTCGATGTTTGTCGAAACCAAGGAAGAGAATGGGGAATAAAATTGTAAAGCTTTAAAAGAAATAATACGTATGAATATTTGAGATTCAATGTCCTATAACATTTTAATATGAGCTATTAAGTTATTATACACCAAATTTAGTTCAGATCCAATCATTTTCCCAGTCGTTAAAGCTTACACACTTTATATACATCTCATATCAGCAAAAACGAAATTAAGGACGAATAGGTTCACTGAGAGCAAGAAATTAATTTTAAAATACATGTTTATTTCGTTCAAATTCATAATAGCTATATATTTTTAAATATCTTTCTTGATTATGTAAAATCATAATTGGAATTACTTCTTAAATGCATAACAAAACAAAGATTTTAGACTCCTGTTCCCAATAGAATGGACTTCAAGAGTTCAACGCTGTATGATATTTTAATATTTTCTTTTAAGTATGTAAGTTCCAAGATTGTCACTATCCATTCATTTTCTAAATTGCTTAAAGTTAAACTAATTTTAAATTGTTCATATAAGGAAAAGAACATTTGGGGCCCCCGGCCCCCGATGAGTGTCATTTCCAATTATCAATTTTTTCTTTCCACACCAACCATGCAGGAAGCATATGCACAAAAATACGTCAAGTTTCAGCCTGATCGGATGATAGTTTACTTATCTGTAATGGACAAACATACACATTCATTCATTCATCCTTGCATATATACATACATACAAAAATAAATAGGTACGTGCGTACACATATACGTTCATTTATACATGCATACTTAAATACATACATATTTTGATTTTTATGTTTATAAAGGTTGGCAAGCTCCATTAATTTGCTCAGTAACATACGCATACAGTAATTTTTATAAAGCAAATATAATGGTAAAAAATTACATTTAGGGACCCCTGAGCCTTTTCTGTGTAAGGTGTCGATTTTTAAAAAAATATGTTCATTATAATTCAGAGTCGTCATGGATATATTCGTTAAAAATTACATGTGGAAAATATCTTATACACATTGAAGAAAAAAAGACATTTTAGGCCGTGGCCCAAATTAATGGTCATTAGGAGTTCAGTGTCCTATAGCATTTTAAAATTTGCTATCAACTTTGCATAAACAAAGTTTTGTTAAGATCCATCAATTTGCACAGAATCTGAAAATAAATTAAAATAAATGTTTATATTGCACATATTAGCAAAATTAAATTAAGGGCCCCCACGCCCAATCGGTGAATAAATTAAGTTAAATATCATGATTATTTAGATCTGAACAATCATGCATACATTTTTATTATCTTTCAAGGCAGTGTAATATCATAAAAGAAATGAATTTTTTAATGTTTACGTAAATAAAGATTTTGGGTTTAAATTTATATATATATANTATATATATGTGTGTGTGTGTGTATTAGCAATAGTGAAAAATCAAGATACCTTGCTGTGTAAAACGTATGTATCTTTTAAAAAAATGTTTGACAGCGTTAAGAAAAAAAAGCAAGTTACATAAAGTTGCTGTTAAAGCTATGATCTACCAAAACAGTTTTTTTTAAAAAAAAATGTTTAAGTTGTCAAATACAAAACAAAAACATTTTCTATTGGCCCCAGCTATTACTATCAGCCTAAAAGTGAGGAAATTAAAAATTACAAACGTTTTACTTTTTTCCCACAAATCTTATTGCCGATGTGCTTTTATTTTTAAATACAGGTTCACCTTGCGTACACAGTTATGAGTGTAGAAGCAGATGTTGTAGTTTACAAGAACCCATCAATACACCTATATTCATATGTGCACCACAAATGTTTGAAAATGGATTCTTCTTATGTGCCGCATATTATAATTAAAGATGTGGTGTCGCTGGAGAAAGAAAAAAAAACTTTTAAAAAAATTATTGGAATTTGCCTGTAGACTTTATGTTATTTTTATTTGTTGATGAAAAACAAATGTTTGACGTGAATTTATGGTACATTAACAGTAACTAATTTCGTAATAAAATCAACTTTAGACAAATCAAAGTGTTGCCTAAAAGTTCACTCGGATGATCAATACACTTGATACTGAAATGTGATCTTTGTAAATAAAACATTGTAATGGAACATATCTTATTGGTCGTTCAGTTAATGGCGCTCTAGCTATACACAATATTTAAAAAAAAGACGTTTGTGAGGAGAACAGTAAATTTGAGCTTCTTTTAAAAATAAAAAACAAGACGGTTTAAATATGTTTGCATCCTATCGGCATCCATGTGTTGTGTTTAGTCTTGCACTTTCATCACAAGTAATCTCTATATATAAGTAATGAACTTTAAAACTTCAATTTTGGAATGTGTTTTACTTTGTCAACGATTTCTTTGGTGAATGGGTCCAATACAGAAGAGGCATATTCCAGTATTGGTATTATTGAATTGATGTAGAATTTGATATGGAGGAAGTAAGTATTTATATTCTTAAAAACTGACCTACCATGGAGCCAAAAGTCGCACATTAGAAAGAAATCACATTTAAATCCGATATATTAGCAAAGGGTGTCAGGTTGTTTGATCAATTATTCTTTTTTACCTTTTTTCCGTATACTAGGGAGATAAAATTTTGCAAGGGACACGTAAGAGGATAAAATGATCGGTCAAAATTCAGATCGATCGAATATACTAGTAATAAAAAAATATATATTTTATATTACCTTTATGCATCTCAATGTAGCATGTAACATTTTGTGCTAGACTGTTGCCGTGTGTTTTATAGTGAACAAACTTATAAATATTTTACTGTCGCGTTGTGTTGTGTTTGTTGTATTGATGACAATTTCTAAAAATATATCCTGAATCTGTAAATGTTTACGCTGATCTGTCGTGCGGTGCGCATTTTATTAAACGTGTTTTATTACACTTTTACCGTTTCCGACTCGGGCTAAACTTTAGCAGGAAGTCTGTCGAAAGCATTCTAAAATAACTCATTTATATATCATAAATTATTTTTTTAATTTTAAAAAAAAATAAATTTTTAATATATATTTTTAAAAATTATTGTTACGAAATGCGTATTATAAGGAACATATTTTAATTAATTTAACCTTTTTTTTTTTTAATAATCGTTTTTTTTTCTAGTTTTTTGTCATTTTGGGTACTTGCAAGAGTCGCTTAAATCTTTACGGATATGCAATAGGATAAGAACCCGCATCCATTTACGTGGCCCTACGAAACCCGTTTTCTGAACAATCCACCCGCCTTTAATAATAAGAGAAATGTCGTAAAAAATTCCCCTACGGGAGGTTGGAAGCTTAAAATCCACATGTAAAGGAGATCTAAATTACATTAATCCTATAGAATTTTGCCAGTAACTTTACAAATATTTTGACACAGGGATGTATTCGACTTAGGGAAGTTTGACTCAGCGATGTCCAAATGTATTACTTAACATGTTACTGTTCTACCTTACACAAGAAGGCCATTTGTTTGCAAACAATATACTATGAGAAAAAAGTATTCTTGCTAAAATAGTATATAATATACCAATAAGTATCATATTTAATGGGCTTATATAATAATGGTGATCTCGTCGACTACGATTGACAAAAAAAACAGCACTTATATATATAAAATAGAGGTGCAAACAATAACGATGTATTCCTCGATTTATAGTTTAAAATTTTGTTTATTAAATTATTTTAACGATTATTCTATGTATTATTTACAAACTATTGGACATTTTTTTTTAAAGTCTCAAAGTAATAATTTAAAAAGCAACCGATATATATTAATTTCCTGACGATTACAAGAACATTTTGTTTTTAAAAACTTTTAGGGGACGAAGTGGGCTGGCACTGTAGTCGCTGTATATAATGTCTAATAATTATCACATAAAACATGTCATTAATATTTGTATGAAGAAAAAGTTTTCAAGTTTTAATATTACTTACATAATAAGATGACGCCAATTTTGTTTTTAAAAAATTCAAATTATTTTTAAAAAATTAATTTCGTTTTTAATTTACTTGTAAAAAAATATTTTAAAAAAAATCATATGACAATGAAAAAAAAAGGGAAACTAATAGAAAAACACAATATCCCTAAAAATATAATCAATAACTGTTACCAGATTAGAACAATACTGAAACTATTGAAAATATTGATTAATGATCAGTAGGATCTAATAAATTACGGTAAGGATTGGAAAAAAAATCAATATTGTAAAGATTTTAAACAGAACACACATATATATTTATTACAAATTAGCAAATATGTATTTTAATTTTTCAAAGTGCAAGATGAAAAAATCGGTTTATTTTGTAGATTGATATATAACAATAGAATTTTTTTCCTGTACAATTTATTTCAATTTTTTGGTAATAGTCGTAACCAGGCGTTGGTACTTTTGTTGTGACAATGACAACGGACTCCTTAAATAAAGTATGATTATCAAGTTTGGCAACAATAGTGACCTTTAGAGGAGTGGCGTAGCGCGAGCATTATATCGCCCAGGGTGGTCTCCACTTTGCTGCCCTTTGAAGGGGCCGTTTATAAATGACGTCACGCATCTGAGCCGAGGGATTCATAAATTGGTAATGTTGTATGACAAGGGCTGTGTGTTTTCACTCATTGCAATTTTAAATAATGTACAGGTTTAAAAAGGGGGAAGAAAGGCATTCTGTGTCGTAATATAGAAAATGTATCTAAGATGTTAGGACCAAGTGTAACAAGGGGGAAGTTGGTGGGCAATCAGCCAATATTAGCAGATGTAATTTATCGATAGACACTTACATATGATTGATTGTATAAAATTAATGAAGATGTTTAATTATTATAATTGAAGCGAATTAAAGGTGGAAACTTTTGTTACCGTGGCATGCCTTATTTATTTAAGCAGTAATAAGAGAGTCCGACTTGATTGTTCCACACTACATGCCAATAAAATGTTACTGAGGTCGCAATCTCCCCCCCCCCCCTCTATAATCAAAAACTCCAATGAAACGAAACACATTTAAAATTTATTTCCCAAAAACATTACCAATAGATCTGCTTTTATTTTATATTTATAGGTGCATGATTTTCTTCCCCTTTCTATAAATAAATTATTTACTTTTGTATGTAAACAATCCATACATTTACCTTACTTAAATTTATATTAGAAAACAAAATAATATACTATGCTATATAAATTTCAAATTATTTGTAACATCGTGTTCTATGGACTATGTAGCAAGATTGTGCAGTCTTTAATCCCTCATTGTCGAACAGAGGTAACTGTTTATGAACCCTCTGTTTGGAGACGCTCCTTTAAAAACAAGCCAGACTGATACAATTGTTTTAAATGATGTTAAAGTGTTGGCTGTTCTGGTTTCTTCAGGTTTCTTCTGGTTTCTTCAGGTAACCAATTTCACGCCCGAATACAGGACGGGAAGAAAAAAAAACTTATTTGTGTTTCTTCTTGAATATGGGTTAAGAAAGGTGTTTTTATCCTTTTGTATATCTGAGTGTTGTACTTAGTTGTCTTCTGTTGTATTTCTAAATTACAATTCATTGTTTTATGTACAATTACTAATTTACGCTTGGTTCTTTTATCCTCTGATGTTTCAAGTTCGAATGATTTTATAAATGGTGTTACTCTTGTGAATTTTTAATATTCTCCAGTAATGAACGTAGCAGCTCTTTTTTAGTTTTGTACTAGTTTATCAATATTTTCTTTATTGGATGGGTCCCATACAGTTTTTGCCTATTTAAGTAAACGTCTTAAAAGGGTGAGCTAGCATTTAACTTATAAATGTTTTTGTAAAAGTTTCCTTTTGTAAAACCTAAGATTTTGTTTCATTGTTTAATAAATTAAGTGACATGGGGATTCCAAGATAGTTTTTAATTTATTATGTCTCCTAAGCATTTTGAATCTGTAGCTACGTTTAGTTCTTTTCCATGAATGAAATATGTTGAATTTATTTGTTTCTTTCTCTTTGTTACGTTTAGCTGTTGACACTTTTTTGGGTGAAGGACATACTCCAGATAGTTTCCCATTTTATTAACTTAAATCTTGTTTGTAAAATTTTGCTATCTTGTCTGACTTGATTGTTCTATAGATTATACATTCATCAGCAAATAACGTATTTTTTTTTTTTTTTGAGATATTGTTGGGTAAATCATTTATATAAATTAAAAATAGTAAGTGACCTAGCACAGTTTCTTGTGGAGCACCTTAAATAACCTTTAGTGGTGTAGATTTAGATCCATTAATTATTACAGTTTGCTCCCTACCCAAGAGGAAGTAATGGATCCAGTTATGAAATGGACCAGACATTCCAAAGTATTTAAGTTTTTTTAAAATAAATTAAGGTGTTGAACTTTGTCAAAAGTCAAAGTCTAGTAACATTGTATCAGTTTTGGTCATTTTTGTCTAAGTCTTTTGATAAGCTATCTATTAGACACATGAATAGTGTTTCACATGATCTGTTTTTTCTAAAGCCATGCTAATCTTGGCGTATGTAGCCACCTAGGGCCTCCTATTACCCATATCATTAGTGATCTTTCCATGTTTAATATATAATTTTCTATTCGATTTATGGACATAAAATTCACTTCGCTTATGACCTGCAATTACCTTAGACCGGACATGTAAGCGTATAGTTCTTTTGTGTAATGTTTTTATATAAAATCGTCCTCAGTTACGAATAGCTCTTAATATTCGGAAAAAATAAATACCCTTTTTGAGCAATCTCAAATAATTTGAATTTGTTTTTGTAACTTAAACAACAATTATTATAACCAAACAAACTTTGTGCGACCGTTGGATTAAAAATTACACAAAAAACATTATATTTTAAATACACGAATCTTTTTTTCTACATCTAGTCTACTTTTAGGATTTAAATTTTAAGTCGAATCATACTTTTTTGCATAATTTAAAATAATTAATAGTGTAAATTTAAATGAATTTTATTTTCAGAATACATGTATAAAATAATAAAACACAGTGAAAGACCAAATAGCAATAGTGAAAAACATTAAAACGGTAATGTGTGTTAAGGTCTTAAGAAAAAATTTCCAAATAATAATAATTTTGAGATTTTAAAATTTAATTGATTAACAAATAAGCCATAAAAGATGATTACCAGTATATTTGCATAAACTCTGAAAACATTACATATACACATACAATATTAAAAAAGCTGCATATGTATAACATTAAACATTAAAAAAGTTGTCAAAAACTACCAAAAAGTATATCTGTGACAATTTTATACGCTCACTAGAGCAACAATTTGCATATCAATAAACTTTGTTGACTTTCCCAGGAGAGTTGTTGCTTGACATGCTTATTGGTCATTTGAAACATTATTTTACTATTTAATAGTATTTTATTTTTGTAACGTGTTTAAAGAAATGTCGGTGTTCTAATTGTTCGTTTTTTAAATGCTGATGAAGAGGATTAGAAACTAGCCAAAATTTGGACACCATTTTTGTTTGGCTACTTCATTAAGAAATTCATAAGAAAAATGAAATTGATAATTATGTTATATTAAATTCTAGCTGCAATTGTTTGTTTAAGGGAAGCGTGAATTTCACAAATAGAAACATACCACAAGTTAATATGCAAAATAAAAGCACGCAATTTGGTTGCCCTTTTAAGAATGAAAAACTGATCTAATCGTTTTGTAAACAGCTGGCATCGTATAGATTAGGGGATTAATTGCAGAGTTGATGGGCAGGATGAGAACCGCTGACCAAGCGTATATTTCATTGTTAAATTTGTAACCGAATGTAGACGCGATCCCCAATCCGCAGATTGGAAACCAACAGCAGAAGTTAGACAATGTCACTATAAACAGCTGTTTAGCTATAGCTTCTTGCAGCTTCCTCGTCGACGTTTTCATTCTGGAAAAAGAGTCGGTATTTCTGGAGAGGAAAGATCTGAAAATCAAAATCTGGCCGACTGCGATAAGGATGAAAAGCAGGAAGTTCACAGCGACAAACAGCACTGTCGAGTACTGCCATCCTTTGTGTCTTCTTGCGCTGAAGGGCAGAGCCAGGCACAGGGCGTTACTTGAGTATATCTTCCATCCTGGCACCAGTAATGGTACTGCAGCTGCTACTGCACCGAAGACGATGATGAGAGAAATGGAAATAATCTGGTGCCGCTTTGTAAGTGTGTGCTCTCCAAATGTGTACCGGACATGCAGGTAGCGGTCAAGTGTGATGAGGCAAATGCAAGGAGTTGACGTCTGGCTGGAGAAAGTCGAAAGGACACCGGCCAGTTTACAAACACTGGACTCTCTCCAATTTGAGTCTTCAAGAACGTAAAGGTTCCGGTAGTGGATGTCTGCATTGGCGATGACGAGAAGGTACAACCCCATGATCAAATCTGAGCCTCCGAGGCATGCCACAAACAAACCATATGCCTTTCTAAGAATAGCCCGATCCCAGACCACCTTGTAAACCAAGACAAAGAAATTCCCAAACAGAGTTGCCATGCAGACCAACCACAGAATCACTCGTTTAGCCGAGTCACCAATCGGGTCGTGACACGTGGAGATGGCGTCCTGAGGGGCGTGACATTTGTCTTCCGGTATATTGTGACCACGAATCTCCTCGCAGCAGATTTGGAAGTTGTCTGAATGCAAAGCCGTTTTAATAGTTAACAGAGCCAAATAATCCTTCCCTAGACCAATTAATGTCGACCTACTTAAGTCAAGAATGTCAAGCTCAATATTTCGGTCAAAACTTGAATTTAAATTTCTGATTCCACGGAGGAAAAGCTTTCGCAACTGTGCCAAATTTGTCAGTTTCAAAATAACATTTTGAGACATTTTAGTGTGAGACAAATCAATTATCTCTACTTAAGGTGGGAAAATTAAGTTCTGAACATTGCCATGATGAGACGCATTCAGGAGCTTCAAGTTTGGTAGTTCAAATTGTCCAATGTTAAGTGATGTACTTGCAATGTTTAAGAAATTATCTCTTTGAAATCAAAGTTTCTGAAAACTTTGTTGAGAGATTGTATTTTACATCCTGCCACACTCATCTCAAGAACGTGATAAAATGGAAAGAAAGCATACGTCTGAGATGATAAAAACAAGTTTGCGTTGTTATTGACTATCTCAAAGTCTATATATGTGGTAATTACTTCTACTTTGTTTGATTTAGTGTCATTAAGATACTTAGAGACACACACGTAACCGTGTTTACACTCATCGTAACACAGAAACGCCAAATTTTCTCCCGGAGGTTTATACAAACTTTGGGCTATGCATTCATCTCTGAGAGCTATTTTAAGTTTACCAGAACAAATGGTCTGCCTCATTATTGCTTCTTCTTCACCATCAGGACAGTCTTGAATGCCATCCAGGACTAGACTGAAAGGTATGCAGTAAGATCTGTGACATTTGAAATACCCATCAGGACATTCAAAATGTGTACATCCCTTACGTGATACCGAATAGCTATTAGAATGGCCTCTGATGTCAATGTCGTAGAGACATGGAGGCACTTGAATGCTATCATCTTTTGAATCCAAAATGAAAGTCTTCATTGTATCGTCAATATTAATCAATTTGTTAGGGTCGTTCTTTAAGGGGATAGCAGTATTTTTCACTGGGTGTGTATGGGCCCGGTTGTTGTTCTTGTCATTCGATTTATTTAAAAACGTGTATGTAAGGTAATTATTAGAATATTTTATTTTCGATATATAAATCTGCCTTAAAAAATTGGTGTTTACGAGATTTGCCTTGGTAGTGTTACATTCAATATGTTTACAAATTATGACATTGACGATATTTTCTGAATTACAATGTTGATAACCGCAAAAATTACTTTCTAATTTCATTCGCAGCTTACCATGGTTGTACGTTTCAAAAGACGCATTTGATGCAGGATTTAAGATGTGCATTGCTAAATTAAAATAACTCTCTGGAAGAGGGTCCATACATTTTCTCTCGGGCTTGATTGGAATGAAATGCGACTACCGTTTTTAACTGAGGAAATATACATTACTTTCTCACATAACAGAAAATGGATGGGAATCTTTTTCTTGCATTGTGTTTCTTCCCAAAGTGTTTTCTTTGAAAAATAGTTTTCTGAAATATAAAAGCAGGTTTCGTTTGCATGAATCTTGTTCAAATGTTTCTTTATAAACACGAAGGAACCATCTGTCCAGGTGTAAATTTTACATCTGATTGACATTGATCCCTGTAGCCCAATAAAAAAATTAATGAAGTTAGTAATATTTTTAAACATTGACATGTCTAACCTTTCCAATTTTGATAACAAAAAATTATTTTCCACATTAGAATTTATCGATATCAATTCAGAGCCAACTGATGCCTGATTACATAGCCTAGAACTATCATCTGCTGACATCATTTTAGTAGAGTTGAATATTAAATGATAGTAGCAACTGTTTTTAAAAATGTGACCCTTTACTTGTCCCCAGCACATGTTACACATAAAATTCAAACACTTCTCCACAGATTCAGATGATAAGTCTATCGAAGAAAATCGAAGTATGTATTTGTTCTCTCTCAACAACTTTTCATGGCCACTTATAAAAATAAAAATTCTTCTCACTCGAATGTGAACTGTTAGCTTATTTGTAAGATGATGAAATACAGCGGTATCGGATAATAGCTTATTTGTAAGATGATGAAGTACAGCGGTATCGGATAATTTTGATGTAATATTTTCTTGAAGAACAAATATTTCGAGGTTTCTATAACCATTTTCTGAAATACTCAGAGCTTCATCAGTTGATCCAATCATTTTTTCATAAGGAAGCGATTCGGGGCATTCATTTCCGCTGATCTGTCCCCACAAATGGAAGAGCTGCACGTTAGAGCTGTTCAATGTTTCATTAAAAGTGTCCACTTTCTCTAGTCCAAAAGCTTTATAAGTCATCAACAATACGCTCAACTTTCTCTCAATTCCCGTAACTGTTAGTTTCTGCACGGCCAATAGCAGTTTTTTGAAGAAATTGAGCTGCTCGTTCACATTCTTGCGACAGTCGTAGACGAAAGCGATGTTCATGTTGTCCTTCTCACAGCCCCAAATCTCATCTGATTTCATGAACATAGCTGCAATAATAGGAACGCATGAATAATTTTAGCTAAATTATTTATTCACAAAAATATACACGTTATAAAGCATGCTACGTTATACGCCTTTAACAGACATTACTTCACAAAAAAATAGCTAAATATTTGTTTATACGAGTGTATACGTATGCAATTAAGATGACAAATGAAACAATTAAATCAAAACTAGTCAGTCTTAAAGCTCCCTTCTTACTATTATGAATTTATTTTATATCATATTTATTAAAGATTACTCTTTTATACAAAGGATTATTGATATTTATAACAAAACTATTATAGCTTTTTTATGCTTACCGCTAAATATTTTTTTGTTGAAAGTATAATTAACTAAATTTGTATCCAACAATTTCAAAACTGTAATGCGTTTCTTTCCTGATTAAGTAAAGCAACTGTCAAGCAAAATTGTGGTTTGATACGCAGTTATTGTAATTATATTTTGTAAATCAATATTTTTGCGTGAAGCTTTCTCACTTCCACCTTTTATTAGTGTATGTTGATAAAGAAAAATTAAAACAATTATAACCACATTACCATTTTTCATTTTATTATGAACATAAATTTTATTAATACCAATACATATGCACAGTTTAAATTGAATTTTGTAACACCCAATGTACACATACAAATATAATCACACACAAACAAACACACACACACACACACATATATATATTATATATATGCATACTTTACATGATAGGTTGTTAATGTAAATGCTAAACTATTTTCTTATAAATATTTTAATATAGTCATGTGTAATTGAAATTAGTATAGATACATGTTAAAAAAAATACCCCTTTTTTGGACCCAATTTACGTGAGATAAAACATGAAAATGTCGTTAAAATGACCAAATATCCGACAGCAATGTTGGCCACATCAATGGCCAGTAAAATGGTTAATTAGATTAGAAAACAGCTTGAAGACGTCGCATTAAAACGGCTAGAATACAATGACAATCAATTGTCTTAAAAAATAACGCTGGGGCCTTGTAATATTTAATTTTTTTAAACATAACGAAATAATAGATCTACGTAAACAAGCCGCCATGACAAACATACTGAAAACAACAAGCTAAAGACTTTAAAATACTCAAACTTTTTTTTTTAAATATCGAATTATTTGTTCACACATTTAGTAAATAACCTGACAATGTGAAACTATCATTTCTGTCTCTTAAACTTGCTGGCACTCAAAACCTGACAGTGTTGAGTGTTGATGAAATAGAAAATTCATTCATTATTAACGAAAAATGGGTGGAGCTCTTAAAAGGTTATAGTTTGTAACAGAGTTTGTATTTTGTCCGCTCAGAGAGAAATGGCACATGGAAAATGTTGCACATTATGTCTTTTGCAGCAAACTGATTATACCTTTGACAGAATACAAATAATTAATGTAAAGTTTTCTGCATGTAAGTTTGTTTGTATTTATAGATGGATGGATGGCAGCATAGAGGTATATTACTTTTTATGTAACTGTCTATCCATGTAGCTATGCATGTATCAATGTATCTATGTATCTGCATATCTACCTTTTTATCTATGTATTTTCTGTATCTATGCACATATGTATCTCCTGTATGTATGTAAATATGTATGTATGTATGTATGTATGTGTGTATGTATGTATGCATGTATTTATGTATGTATGTATGTATGTACGTATGTATGTATGTATGTATGTATGTATGTATGTATGTATGTATGTATGTATGTATGTATGTATGTGTGTATGTATGTATGTATGTATTTATGTATGTATGTATGTATGAATGCAATCATGCATGCATGCATGTATCTATCTATCTATCTATCTATCTATCTATCTATCTATCTATCTATCTATCTATCTATCTATCTATCTATCTCTCTATCTATCTATCTATCTATCTATCTATCTATATATCTATCTATCTATCTATCTATCTATCTCTCCATCTATCTATCTATCTATCTATCTATCTA
>MUZC01001782.1:193915-205167 GCA_002072015.1 Radix auricularia | reverse complement strand
AGATAGATAGATAGATAGATAGATAGATAGATAGATAGATAGATAGATAGATAGATAGATATATAGATAGATAGATAGATAGATAGATAGATATATAGATAGATAGATAGATAGATAGATAGACAGACAGATAGATAGATAGATAGTTAGATAGTGCTGTTTATAGCCCATAGGTTCCTGTAAAAATAAATCAAATTCTTGTCCATCCGCAACATTACATTTTTTAGAAGCACTGACTCAAATGATCGTAATACCTCTTTCCCTGTCGTTTAGACGATGTTTAAATATTTAATTGTCACACCAATTTGAAATGAAAAAAGGATACGTTGAAAAATGAATGGTATAAAAAAAACACTCAGAAAAAAATAGCAATAAGTTTAAATTAAGACACATGTGCCACAAACTTAGAGAAGCGACACAAGAAATTACGTGGCAGTCGAGGTCACTAAACGTGTTAAGTTTTTTGTTTTATTATTGTTTTAAAAGCACGGTCAAAAGAAGGCTGTTTTCACAGGGACCCCATGGTACCAACAATAGATTAATTAAAGTTGAATTGTTGTTTTTTTTTAAATGTTTTCTAAGTTATTCATTTTCTCTTTACATGTTTTTTTTTTATAATGAGACTGGAAACAAGATGTGATATTCTCCATTCCAGATATTTAGTAACAATAATAATAAAAAAAATAATAAAATGAAAATTTATATAGCTCTGTATCCCAGCAAGTAGCAATGCTCACAGCGCTTTAGTACTAACGTCGGATTAAGGTAATTAAATGAAATTCGTTATGTAGCACAAAATTAACATATTTGGGCAATATGAAGACATATTTAATTAAAATGCTTTGAAATGGTTTTGTTTCGAAATGCTGTTGCGATCCTACACCTACCCCATGTCATCAGGAACAAGAGGTAAACAAAATAGATATAGACTATACACTGAGACTTTACATTTAGTGGCGTCGCTAGGGGGGAAGCGTTTGCGGTGGGCCGCCCGAGTGACGACATCAGAGATTACACCAAAATATAAAATTATGTATATTCCAGTTACCTGGCACTGGATTACTCGGAGGAGTTCTATGGGGTAAGTCGTGGGGTTACACCATAAAAAATATTAAATGCAAACTGACATTTTTGAGTTGTTCAATTCGTGTGTGAAATTATAATGGAAAGAAGTGTTGGTGCTGTAGTATACATTTTACAATTATAAGAACAGCCATGTATCCATTATTTAATGAAAATAATTATCACATTGTACATGTCATTCATCTAAATAAGTAACAAGTCATAGTCAGAGATTTTTTTAACCAAAAAATGCAGTTTTTTTTAATAATTTTAAAATGATACGAAAATATTAAAACATTTCAATATTTGCCGTCAATTTTGCTTATTAATTCAATTGAACAAGATTTGTTTTATAAAATAACATGTTATTGTAATTAAAACTTTAAATAATAAATCCATATTACAGTTACAAAACAAAAACTATTTATTTTAAAAACAAACAAACAAAGAAACAAACAACACACTCATAATCTCTACAAATAGATATAATCAAAATATATTACAACATTAGCACAAAATAATTTTAACTTTTGAAATAATTGAACTAAGGATCATTGGGATCTCATAAGATCTGATTAAAGTGTTTAAAAACATATATTTTATGATGTTTTAACAGAGAATACATATATTTAGTGAACACGAAAGAAATATATATATAATTATTTTTTAAGTGCAAGCTGCATATATTTTTCTTTTGTAGAATGTTATAGGATATTTTTTTCTTTCATTAACAATTTTGGTGATAGGCTGTAAACGGCTTTCCCTAGGTTATGCAGGCCATGACAATAAGCTCCACAATTTTTGTATGATTGCAAAGGTTGGCAACAATAGTGACCTAAAATGATGCGATATTGTAAAAAAAAAAAATTAAATTTCGATTTTAGTAATATTTCTCAAGATTCGGGTATAACAGCCATAAAATGTAAAAATAAAATTTTTTTTAATTAACTCAATCACTGCTTTATTTTTTCCTTAAAATAAAAAATTTAAGCTAAACAAGAAAATTTTTAACTATAAAAAATAAATTGAAATCTGAATTTTAAGAAATTATATTTTAAGAATGTATATATAATAATGTATGTTCGTATGTGCATGTGATTTTAAATACTCAATACTTCAAAATCTATAAATTGTTTTGAAGTGTTATTGCAAAATTTAGAAAAAAAAAACATTAAATTAAATTTGTTTTTGTAATAAACACTTTTAATGTAATCCAATGCAATTTTTACATTAAATTTTAAATTATAAAATAAACATTGAATATCATACGCATAAAAAAAGTAACTAAAAACATTAAACATTTTTTAAAAATATTTAAAATTCTCAAGTAGACTTTATTTTTAAACACTAATTAGAATATTAATTTGAGTAAATATTATTGGTGTGATTAATTTATAACGTCAATATAAATAATCTCTTTAGAATGACTATATCACCATTATATTTAAAAATTCAGTTCTCATCCTTAAAATATATTTTTTTTAAAAACGCATATCAACAAATTGTTTGACTTTCCTAAGAAAGGCGTGGCTTGCTTTACCTTGATGATTTTAATAGACTTTAAAAAATGATGTCACTATTTATCAATAACAAGATAAACTAATATTAATTTTAAACAAGATTTGGTGTTCCACTTGTTGTATTCAAACTAAGACGATTGGTATTGTCTACGTAAATTCTTGGGCTAGTTTTTAATAGATTTTTTTAAACTTAATTTTTATTGTAGCCTACAATAGCTAAATGAACTGCATAAATAATTTATAGTAATGTGAAGCTGTATGTGTTTGTTAAAGAAAAGAGTAGGGCGAACAAACAGAATCATGTCACAAGATGATAAAAAAACAATAAACGCCCATAGTAGTTGAATTGTTTTAAGAATGACACATAGATTTAACCTTTTTGTAAACAGCTGGCAGTGTATATATTAAGGGATTAATGGCAGAGTTTATAGGCAGGATCAGCACCGCTGACCAGGCGTATACCTCACTGTTAAAGTGGTAACCCAATGTAGAGGCGATCCCCATCCAACAAATAGGGAACCAGCAGCAGAAGTTTGACAACGTAACAAGAAAGAGCTGTTTGGCGATGGCCTCTTGCAGCTTTCTTGTCGATCTTCTAATGCTGGAAAATGAATCTGCCTTTTTTGAGAGAAAAGACATGAAAATTAAAATCTGACCGACGGCGATAAGGATGAAAAGCAAGAAATTCACCGCGACAAAAAGTGTTGTCGAGTACTGCCATCCTTTGTGTCTTCTTGCGCTGAAGGGCAGAGCCAGGCACAGGGCGTTACTTGAGTATATCTTCCATCCTGGCACCAGCAATGGTACTGCAGCTGCTACAGCGCCGAAGACGACGATGAGAGAAATGGAAATAATCTGGTGGCGCTTTGTAAGCGTGTGCTCTCCAAATGTGTACCGGACATGCAGGTAGCGGTCAAGTGTGATGAGGCAAATGAAAGGAGTGGACGTCTGGCTGGAGAAAGTCGAGAGGACACCGGCCAGTTTACAAACACTGGAATCTCTCCAATTTGAGTCTTCAAGAACGTAAAGGTTCCGGTAGTGTATGTCTGCATTGGCGATGACGAGAAGATACAACCCCATGATCAAATCTGAGCCTCCGAGGCATCCTACAAACAGACCATATGCCTTGCTAAGAATAGCCCGATCCCATACCACCTTGTAAACCAAGACAAACAAATTCCCAATAAGAGTTGCCACGCAGACCAACCACAGAATCACTCGCTTAATCGGGTCGCCAATCAGGTCGTGACACGTGGAGATGGCGTCCTGAGGGGCGTGACATTTGTCTTCCGGTATATTTTGACCACGAATCTCCTCGCAGCAGATTTTGAAATTGTCCGAATACAAAGCTGTATGAATGGTCAATGAAGCCAAATAATCATATTTTAGACCAATAAAAGTCGACCTACGAAGGTCAAGAACTTCAAGCTTGGTTTGACGCTTAAAACTTATATTCAGGGATTTGATTCCTCGCAGAAAAAGCACTCGCAATTGCTTTAAATTTATCAGTTTGAAAAAAACCTTTTCAGATAATTTAGTGTGAGACAAATCGAGTATTTCTAAAGAAGGTGGGAAAAATAAATTTTGAGGATTGTCGTGATAAGACGCATTCAGAAGCTTTAAGTTTGGAAGAGAAAATTTGCCAATGGTAATTGAAGTTCTTCCAATATTTAAGGCTAAAGTCTCTTTAAAGTCAAAGTTTCTGTAAACTTGGTTTAAATTTTGAATTTTACATCCTGCCACATTCATTTCAAGAACGTGATAAAATGGAAAAAAAGAATCCAACTGTGGTGTTAAAAAGAAGTTGTTTGCTTCCATGAATATTTCAAACTCCAAGTCCACTGTCATAACTTCCAATTGTTTCGTGTTAGAGTAACTAAAATACTTAGAGACACAGAAGTAATCGTGTTTACATTTATTGTTACATACAAATTCTGTGTTGTTTTCTGGAGGTTCATACAAGTTGCGCGCTACGCATGCATCTCTGAGAGCTATTTTAAGTTTACCGAAACAAACTTTCTGCCTTATTATGTTTTCATCTTCGTTATTAGGGCAGTCTTTCCAACCATCCAAGACAAGATTGAGATGTATGCAGTAAGATTTATGACACTTAAAGTAGCCTTCAGGACAGTTAAAATATGCACATCTGTGATAGGATACCGGACAGCCACTTAACATGCCTCTGTCAATGTCGTAGAGACATCGAGGACTTATGATGCCATCATAATCTTTGGAATCACAAACAAATGACTCTACAAGATCGGAAGTATTAATAAATTTGTTGGAATCCTTCTCGAAGTCAATCGTTGTATTTGTAATTGGATTTTTTCTTGCATTGTAGTCGTTTTCGCTTTTTGATACATTTAAAAATGCGTATGTAATGTACTTATTAAAATACAAATGTTTGGAAATATAAATCTGTGTTACGAAAAAATTTTTCTCTCTATTTATATTTGTATTTTTTATGCTTATCTGTTGGCAAATAATATCATTTATATTCTTTTCTGAATTTCCATTATTTAAACCGCAAACATTATTTGTTAATTTTGTACGCATTTTATCATCGGTGTAGGTCTGAAAAGAGTACTTTGATGTTGGCCGTAAGAATTTCATTACAAAATTAAAGTTACTTACTGGAACTTTATACCATATCATTTGTTTTGGTGTCGTTTTGAATGAAATGCGACTTCTGCTCTTAACAGAGCGAACATACATAACTTTCTCACATAACAATGAATGAACTGAAATCTTTTTCATGCACTCGATTTCATTCCAATCTGTTATATTTGAAGACGATGTTCTTGACATAAAAAAACAGGTTTTCTTTGCATCAATTGTTTTTAAAAGCAGATTTAGAACCATGTAGGAACCGTCCTTCCAAAAGTAAATTTTATCTTTTTTTGATTTATATCCTTGGAGCCCAGTAAATATATTTATGATTTGTGTAAAATTTGCGGATACTGACATATTAAACAATTGTAAGAATGTAAACACAAACTTCATTTCCCCATTAGAATTAATTGATATCAAGTCAGAGCCAACTGATGTCTGATTACATAGTTTAGAACTATCATCTGCTGACATCATTTTGGTAGAGTTGAATATTAAATGATAGAAGCAACTGGTTTTAAACATGTGACCATTGACTTTCCCCCAGCAAACGTCACACATAACATACAAACACTTGTCCAGAGATTCCGAAGATAACTCTATCGAAGAAAATTGAAGTATATATTTGTTATCTATCAAAATCTCCTTATCCAAACTTATAAAAATGAAAATTCTCCTAACTTGAAAATTACCTTTGAACTCTTTTGTTATGTGTTGAAGCACATCAGAATCGGATAAATTCGTTGAAATATTTTCATGGAGCACAAAGATTGAAAGATTAATTTTACCCTGACGTGACTTACGCAGCACTACATCTGTTTCTTCAATGATGTTTTCATAAGGAAGTGACTCTGGGCATTCATAACCGCTGTTAATACCCCACGATTTCAAGAGATTTACGTTAGAGCTGTCTCCGCTGTTTGTACCCCACGTTTTGAAGAGCTGTAGGTTAGAGCTGTTTAATGTTAAATTGAATGTGTCTAGTTTCTGTAGTCCAAAAGTTGTATACGTCATCAACGATACGCTCAACTTTCTCTCAATTCCCGTATCTGTTAGTTCCTGTACGGCCAATAGGAGTTTATGGAACAAATTGAGCTGCTCGCTTACATTCTTGCGACAGTCGTAGACTAAAGCGATGTTCATGTTCTCCTTCTCACAGTCCCAGTTCTCATTTGATTTCATCAACATATCTGAAATAATAGGAACACATGTGTCGTCTGTGCAAATGTATATATATTCACAAACACGTGTATATAATAACAGACTTGCGCGTTACATGCTACTCTTGAAAAAAAAAACATTCTAAAACAATTTTAAAAAATTAAAATAAAATTTAAAAAAATAAAAATAAAAAAACAACACTAATTATTTTTTACTCTACATGTGCTTGTTTTTATTTGTATATATTTATTAGGAGTCTCTGTTTTAGGCTAGTCTCGACTTTAGTGGTTACGAACACGACCACATAACCATATAACAAAAAGAATATAACATAACATGTCATACAGCAAGAATTTCGAATTATTTTCTCCTTTAAACATTTTTTTAAAATTATAGTGATACATTTATTTAATTATATAAATATATATCACCTGCGGAAATTACTGATTAATTGCTCGATTAATGTTTACAAAATTTGATCGATTAAAATTATTTTAATCGTTACAATAGCGATTAAATTGAAGAGGTTGTTGTTAATATTTTTTCTGATTTATTAATTAATTATTACTTATTAATAATTAGCAATAGTTTGCTTTTTTAACGTACAAACCTCATCATTTAAGAAAAAAGATTGTATAAGAGTAAATTTTTTTTAAAAAGCTCATATATAAATTTTTTTAAAAAAATGTTCATATCCATTTTTTGTTACGTCCCTTGAAATATTTATTTTAATGACGTCATAAAACTTAGTTTTTTTCTTTAAAAAAATTATCTATCAATTTTTCGGTAATTTTTCAAAAGTTAACGATTAAATTTAAATTTATCGATAACAGCCCTAATATATATATATATATATATATATATATATANATATATACATAAATATATCATTCATGCATCATGCGCGTGACTAGAACAAAATGTTTGATAGGCTTTTGGTAGCGGATGAAAGCCAGTTTTAGTACATACGACATATTCGTTGTTTGGTCTAGTGCACTGCGTCAGAAACGTTTTTATTATGGTAGGCTAGGTGAATTTTTTTAATTTCGCCATGGATATGTAAACTATTTTTCCAGTACTGACGAGTTATTTGAAATGTATTTTTTTATGTGTTTGATTTGTGTGCTTATCAACGAAAATTAGACGTCTTATAGAAATTAATATAGTTATTATTAACTTTTAAAATGAAATATTAACCTTATTTTTGTATGACCAGTCTATATACCTTCTGCACACATGAGTCATATGGCCCAGAGACTGAAACTGGTCTATGGACCACCACTTTATGATACACTTGTTTACACTCTCTCTTCACCACTTTCTCTCGTTTTCTTGCTCTTTGGTATTTTATTATTACTTTATGTTTAAGTTAACCATCAATTAAATTTATATTAAGACATTTACTAATTTTAATAAGTGTATTAAATGATTAATAAAAAGCAAAAGTCCAACAGAGTTGTGTGTTGGTGCATAGTTCTTCGACATTAATTTTTTTAAAATAAATGAGCCGTACTTTGTCAAGCATATCTTAATAATTTCTAGGCGCACAATTTCTTTTAAATATTCTTATATTCATTAAAAAAAAATTACACATAGGATACATTAGAAGTATGTTGCAGTATGTAGCGGTAATTTAATGATTATGTTAACAAAAAAAAACAAAAAAAACAACAACAACAAAAAAAACAATTACTTTAAATGAAAAAAGTAGCTCATGTACCCCATTATGTAATAATATATTGTCGTTAGTATATGGACATTTTAATTACACTTTATCATATATTATTTCTATTTCGCTAATTATTATGGGAGGCGCCCTAGACTCAGCTGTTTGTTGGGGTGCATTTCTTGAAGTTAAAAAATATTATATATTTAGTTATTTAATTTTTTTGTAGAAAAAATATCGAAGCATATATGCTAATATAATTTTTGAAGGGCTGCTATCGATTGATTTAAATTGAATCGTTAACTTTGAAAAATTACCAAATATATACTTTTGATTAAAGCTAAAAATAAGATGTATAAAGGCATTAAAAAAATTTTAAGGAAGTAACATAAAAGGCTTTAGATGCTATATAGTTTTATGAGCTATATTTAAATATAAGTAGTTAAAAATAATGTCAATGAATTTAAATTTGCTATTCTTAATAAAGTATAAACAATCTTTAAGTTTTTCTATCATTTTCCTAATAAAACAGCTTATTTTAGAGTTAGAACTTTAAATATTTTATTTTTAAATGGAGAAGTTTGTTAAAAAAAAAAACTTTTGTTAATTTTTAAGAACTAATTATTCATTATTAAATTGACCACATCATTTACAACTTTAGCCTTAATTTTAATAGTTTTTTTTCATTAAAATATTTAATCGATAAAAGAAATTTCACGATTAATAGAGAAATTAATCGATAATTTATATATATTAGTGTAATTTATGCTAAACATGAAAGTGTTCATATTGTTGGTGTTCTTTAAGTTTTGTGTTCCTTTTGTGAACTTTGTTTTTAAATTTAAAATATATATGTAATGCTGCCTCAAACCATTCAATGATCACGTACTTTGCAGGAATTCTAAATTTACCAATTGAGACGCGTCAAACTAATTCACACATTGATCAAAAGTGAAAGAAGATAAAAACATCAGGTAATTTTTATTGAAATGTCGTTTAAAAATCCATAAATGCAGTAGAGCAGAATTTCTGTAAAAGCTGGAACAAGGCACGTGTACAAAAAAAAATATTTTTAAAAATGTTTAAAAATATACTTGAACACTACAAAACATATGCCCTAACAAAGTGACCAAAAACAAGGACTCATCATGCCAAGGAATCAGAGTATAAGAAATCAAAAGTGTAACTCCTTGATATAGCACACGGAGATGCATTGAATTCATTGATCATTGAGGAAAATAAACAGTTTCTGATTGATCAGCGGTATTTCAGAAAATATAAGAGACGTAGATGAAGAATTGGCTTGTAAAGAATAAGGAAAGAAAAGAAGAATTGGAAGAACAGAGACAACGGCAGAGGAGGAAACATAAAAGTGCTAAAAGTTGTTTTAGATCAATTGATGAACAGTTCTTGAGCTGTACAGAAGATCAATCTGATGGCAGTGACCTGATACAGCCCAGAGACACCTGAGGTCATAAACGTGTACGATCAGTTGAAGCTATCTCACGATCAATGTCTGCATACTTAAACTGTTCTAGCTTAAATTACAGAAAATCATCCTTCACCATTTCAGAAGCCAATAAGACGTATGATCAAGACATTTTTTAATAAAAGTTTAATATCATTCAGCAGTATTCGTCAATTAAGAATAATGCACAAAGAAAAACATACAAAGCTGATAAGACAGTTATTTGAAGGTCATTCAGGTCTATGATTTGTTGGAAAATTGCTCTCAGGAATTTCAAGCGAAACCAGAAAAATAAGATTGTGTAGCATTTGTGGTCATTGAGGTAAAAGTTGAAAATTTGTTGCACATTCCAGCGATTGCTCAAGGAAACGGAAAATAAATTGCAAAATTTAACTACACAACACTTTTAAAGGGGACCTTCTTAATCAATTGGTTGGTATTTCATTTGACACCACCATATCAAACTGTTTTGTTTTAAATCCATCTAGTAAAATGATAGAGCAAACGTTACAGAAAAAGCTGTTATTGTTTTCATGTGAGCATCATGCACTCGCGTTTACCTGTGGGACTGCATTCAACGATGCATTTGCTCCAACAACAGCAGCTCGAAATGTTTCATCATTTCCTCGATGTTAGGAGTTTTGGTCACACATAGACCAAACATTATACACTTGTTGCTTAAACACTTTTATATATATATATTTAAATATATAGTATATATATTCTAAATCTGTACAAGTACTCACAGCAATTTATATTACTAGCATTATACATACTGTTTGGTAATATTACATGTAATTAAAACTTGTATATGTCATTTTTAAATCAAAACAACTTTTATTTGAACAAGACTTACGTGAGACGAAACATGAAAGGATCGTTAAAATAACCAAGTGTCTGACAGTCATGTTGTAGTCTTCAATAAGCGGTCGAAACGGATTAAATTTTTATTTAGATGACCAGGCTGCTTGAAGAAATCTCATAGCATATATAAGACAACGATGAGAAATGTCTTAAAAAAGAATATTTCTAATAATTCATTGAAAATAATTAACAAAATAATGATTATATATCAAGGAACACTGATAAAAATAATGTCAAAACGAGCTTATGACTTGGAACTAATAAAAACTTCTGAATATGTGGAAAAGCTTTATCACAAATTTGGTAAATAAAATAAAATAGTGAAAATATTTTTTTCCTATCTGCTAAAATTGCTGGCGGTTAAAACGCAATAAGTATATATACATAACAGACGGTACATGGATTTTGTACCAAACGTGAGAGCACTGATAAAATGGGATTAAATATTTACGAAGACTGGGCGGAGCTATTTCAAGGATGACGTGTTCGAATATGTTTGCATTTTGTCCAATCAGATACAAGTAGGACATTGAAAATATTGTGTATTATTACATTAACAACGTGATTATCATACCTTAGACAGAAGACACACGTTTTATGGATACATTTAAGTTAAATACGCACTTGTGTATCTATTAAGTATGCAATATATATATGTATGTATGCATGTAAGTTTATATGTATGTATGGACGTATGTATGTGTGTTTCTATCTATCTCTCTATCTATCCATCCATCCATCCATCCATCCATCCATCCATCCATCCATCCATCCATCCATCCATCCATCCATCCATCCATCCATCCATCCATACATCCATCCATCCATCCATCCATCCATCCATCCCTCCATCCATCCATCCATCCATCCATCCATCCATACATCCATCCATCCATCCATC
>MUZC01001782.1:170711-185208 GCA_002072015.1 Radix auricularia | reverse complement strand
TGAATGGAAGCTGGGACTCTTAATGTGTTTTTTTTTTTTTTTTTTTTTTTTTTTTTTCTTATAAAAATTCTAGAGTCTATAAATAATTACTATGGGAAACTGAACTCTTTATGTTCATTCCTTCGGATAGGCGGCCCCAAATTTTTTTGTAATGCACGTTAAAAATTTAATTCTCCAAAGCAATTTTACACTATATTGAGAAACATAGCTTGAGTACAAAGTAGCACTTATCTTAGAGCCTAGCCCTTTCATGTCGTTTTTTTAAAAAACTTTTAAATTATTATTTTATTTATCTGTTTGTCATTATCTTTGGACTTTTTTTTCGCACTTCAATGTAGGTTTCTGGCATAATTGTTTTAAAACATATCACTCATAGGATTCTTAAATTGTCATTTTTACTGAGATCGTTGCAACGCACGACCGGGTCTGCTAGTATCTATATAAAAATGAAAATATGTCAGTGTGTGTGTGTGTGTGTGTGTGTGCTTGTCCGTGGTAACTGACTAAAATATTCATCCGATCATCATGAAAATTTTTAAGACTGTTGAGTACCCTCACGGAATGGTAACTGGCTACTTTTTTTCTCAATCTAACACTAAAGGGGCGCCAGGGGCCCAAAATGTGAATTTTTGCTAATATGAGCTATATAAAAAATAATTTAATCGCTAACTACTTGCTTTTTTGATTGATCTCAACCAAATTTTGCAATTAAATTCTTGATAGCTATTATTTAAATACCATAGTGCACTAAATTCAAAATGGCAACTCCTTCGAGGCTGGGGGCCCAAAATACGTGTTTTCTTAAACGTTTACGAATTTTTTCACTATTCAATTATTAAAGGTTTTGAAAAATAATGATAAATGTATCAATTATTATCCATCTTAAAATAAACAGTTGTTTTGAACTTTATATCTTGCCCCAAATGTGCCCCTGGGGTCCTTAATATCGTTTTTTGTCTATATAAGCTATATAAAAATAAGTTTAAGCGATAGCTACTTGATACATTGATGGATCTTAAACAAACTTGGTATATAAATACTTTATAGTCAATATTAAAATAATATAGGTCACTAAACTCCCAATGGCAACTCCTTAGAGGCTGGGGGCCCAAAATACGTGTTTTCTAAAACGTTTAAGAATTTTGTCACTATTCAATTATTAAAGGTCTTGACATATAATGATAAATGTATCAATAATTATCCATCTTAAAATAAACAGTTGTTTTGAGCTTAAAATCTTGCCCCGAATGGGCCCCTGGGGCCTTTAATGTCGTGTTTTGCCAATATAAGCTATATAAAAATTAGTTTAAGCGATAGCTACTTGATACATTGATGGATCCTAGACAAACTTGGTATATAAATACTTTATAGTCAATATTAAAATAATATAGGGCACTAAACTCCTAATGGCAACTCCTTCGTGGCTGGGGGCCCAAAATACGTGTTTTCTAAAACGTTTCAGAATTTTTTCACTATTCAATTATTAAAGGTCTTGACAAATAATGATAAATGTATCAATTATTATCCATCTTGAAATAAAAAGTCTTTTTGAGCTTTATATCTTTCCCCGAATGGGCCCTTTGGACCCTTCATGTCCTTTTTGCCTATATAAGCATTATAAAAATTAGTTTAAGCGATTGCTACTTGATACATTGATGGATCTTAAACAAACTTGGTATATAAATACTTAATAGTCAATATTAAAATATTATAGGGCACTAAACTCCTAACAGCAACTCCTTCGAGGCTGGGGGCCCAAAATACCTGTCCTCTTTAACGTTTAAGATTTTTTGAAACTATTCAATTATTAAAGGTCTTGAAAAATAATGATAAATGTATCCATTATTATACATCTTAAAATAAACTGTTCTTTTGAACTTTATATATTGCCCTGAATGGGCCCCTGGGGCCCTTAATGTCGTTTTTTGCCTATATAAGCTATATAAAAATTAGTTTAATTGATAGCTACTTGCTACATTGATGGATCTTAAACAAACTTGGGCATAAATACTGGATAGTCAATATTAAAATATTATAGGGCACTAAAGTCGTAATGGCAACTGCTTCAGAGTTGGGGGCCCAAAATACCAGTTTTAGTAAACGTTTAAGTTTTTATCCCTCAATTTAATTATTAAAATTCTTAACAAATAATGATAATGTATCTATTATCCGTATTGAAATGAACAGATGTTTTGAACTTTATATCTTCCCTTGAATGGGCCCCTGGGGCCTTTAATCTAATTTTTTTCTAATATGAGCTATATAAAAATTAGTTTATGCGTTAGTTACTGAGTAAATGAATGGATCTTAACCAAACTTTTTATTTAAAAAAACTATGTATACCATATTAACATAATAAAAGGCAATGAACTTCTTATGTCCTTTTCATCGGGGCCGGGGGGCCCCAAATGTCTTTTTCTTAAATTTTAAAGATATTTTTCCCATTTATTTTTAACAATGTCGATAAATATATTCAAAATGATATGGAATAAAAATGAACAGATTTTTTACATTGATATCTTGCACTGAATGTGGCCGGGGGCCCCTAAATATGTTTTTATTTCTATATCTATCTCTATATTGTGTGTGTGAGTGTATGTCGTTTAAAGCTGACTAAAACATGTATCCCATCGTCATGAAAATGTTTGTGACCGATGAGTACCCTTCAAGAATGGTAACTGCTACTTTTTTTCTCCATTTAACACTAAAGGGGCGCCGGGGGCCGATAATGTCATTTTTTTTGCTAAAATTAGCTATATAAAAATTAGTTTAAGCGCTAACTACTTGCTATATTGATGGATCTTAACCAAATTTTGCAATTATATTCTTGATAGCCAATATTAAAATACCATAGAGCCCTTAACCCCTAATAGCAGCCCAATCGATGCTGGTTTATAGCTGACGAAACCATGTATTCGGTCGTAATGAAAATTTTGCAGAATATTGCATGCACTCCCAGGAAGTTAACAGGTATTTTCTTTGTAAATTAAACACACATGGGGCGCCGGTTGCTTATAATGAAATTTTTTGCTTATATGAGCAATAGAAAATTAGGTTAAGTACTAGCTACTTGGTAAATTGATGGATCTTAACCAAATTTTGTCAAAAAAAAAATTGACACCCAATATTAAAATACTATAAGGTCCTGAATTTGTATGACCATTTCTTCGGGGCTGGGGGTGCCAATAGTCTTTTTTAGGGGGAGGTTGTTAATGTTTTAGAGATTTTGTCAATTCAATATTTAATCAACGACAAATATATCCATTATCATGCAAATTGAAATGAACATCGCTTTTAACTTTACATCTGGCTTTAAATGAGTCCCATCATGACTATCTTTTCTTTTATTAAGTTTATGCGTTAGTTTTTGTGTAAAAGAATTGATCTTAACCAAAATTTGTTAACAAAATCTTGGTAGCCCATATTAAAATGCTATAGGGCACTAAAATTCTAATGTAATTTACTTTTGGGCTGGGAGCCCCGAATGTCTGTTTTTGGTATATGCTTAAGATATATTCCCCATTCAATTTTTAACAATCTATAGGAATATATATAAATGATGAAACTGAATTAAAATGAACAGCTTTTTGAAATTGACATCTTGCGCAGAATGGGCACAGGGGCCCCTAAATGTCGTTTTTTCCTTTATATTACCTTTACAAAAATTAGTGTTAGTTTAAGTTACTAAGAAAATAACGGATCTTGCCAATTTTAGTACATAAAAACTTAAGAGTTTATAAATATTTTCTATAAGTAACTGAACTCTTAATGTCCATTCCCTTGGGCAGGCATACCGAAATGTTTTTGTAATGCGCGTTAATAATTTAATTCCCCAATCAATTTTACACGATATAGAGTAACAACGCTTGAGTACAATGGCAATTTAAAAGATAATAAATCATCTCTTATTTTAGAGCCCGGCCCCTTAATTTCGTATTTTTTCTTTATTTTTTTCAAAGCTGTATATATATATATATATATAGAGATTTATTTATCCATTTGCTGGGAAACTTGGATTTTTTTGCACACTTCCGTGTAGGTTTAGGCATAGTAGTTTTTAATACAGATCACGCATTGGATTCTTAAATAGTCATTTTTACTGAGATCGTTTTAAGCTTTATATCTTGTCGTGAATAGGCCCTGGGGCTCTTATTGTCTTTTTAGCGCATTTTCGAGAAGTCGAATGCGCTATTGCACCCGTTTTGTTCGTCCGTCCGTCATCACCCTTGATCTCAGCATCCATAAGTCCTAGACCCATGAGGTATATATGTCTTTTGTATGTCCGGACCTGCCATTTGTGCATCAACACTCAGTTACTCGATCCGTTAAAAAACCCCGTTAAAACTACAAAAAAATACTTCGAATCGAGAGGTAACACTAGCGCAGGGAACGCGCCATTGCCGGAAGTCAAATGCATAATCCTTCAAGCATTGAAGAGTTGTGCGAAAGGGTGCAAAAAAATTAGTTGTTGTTTTTTTAGTTGACGTCATTAGAATATGTGTAAAAGTTTAGAGAGTTTTACGTCATCATTTGTGGTGACTTGTAGTTAGATTAAAGAGAAAATATTTTTTTTTAAATGTAAAGAAATGACTTTTAAATTTAAAAAATGTAAGGTATATTCATTACACAAGAAAATTCATAAAAATATGTCTAAAATCTAAACACAATTACTGATAACTACATAATTCTGATATCTAACATAAGTACTGATACATAATAGGAAAATGCGCTAACACGTCCTGAATTCCAATAGGCACCAGGCTTAACATGTTTTTTTTTGTCTTATAAAAATTCAAGAGTCTATAAATAATTACTCTAGGAAACTGAACTCTTTATGTTCATTCCTTCGGGTAGGCGGCCAAAAATTTTTTTTGTAATGCACGTTAATAATTTAATTCTCCAAAGCAATTTTACACTACATTGAGAAACATAGCTTGAGTACAAAGTAGCACTTATTTTAGAGCCTAGCCCTTTAATGTCGTTTTTTTTTAAAAAGCTTTTAAATTATTTTTTTATTTATCTGTTTGCCATGATCTTTGGACTTTTTTTCGCACTTCAGTGTAGGTTTCTGTTATAATTGTTTTTAAAACATATCACTCATAGGATTCTTAAATTGTGATTTTTACTGAGATCGTTGCAACGCACGACCGGGTCTGCTAGTATATATATATTATGGTATACTATTAACCTCATGGTGGTTTTCTAGATGCTGAAGTCTAAAATATAACTAAGGTCTGAACAAAGACCAATGCTGAAAAATTAATGAGCTGATCTATGGAAACTAACGATCCCCAAATGGCAAGCTGGTCCCTGCCTATTTCTGACATTAAAAAGAGCTATTTGGCTATAACCAACAGCAATTGGCTCAGCATAACTGTTAAATTTGTCAACCATATAATGCAATCATCCTTCAATTAGAATTGTGTTAGAATACAATTTTCATCCGTTGTAATGTCATCACTAATGAGTTTTGATCTATGAAGCTTTATGCCAAATGATATATGTTTTACAGGGTGTTGTTTAGAAAGAAATGTCATATGTGAATATCTTTCCATAGACATCGAGCACAAAGTCATCGTCAACGCTGTTAGTGCTTTCATGAATTATACATTTGTCATTTGTATTTTTCCGATATACTGTGTAAAGTACCACACTTGTATTAAAGTATATTGATATTACATATTCTTTTTTTATATGTTGGGTTACTGAAACATATGTAGATCTATCTCAACACCAATTTTTTCACTTCATCATCACTTCCTGTAAATTGAATAAAAAATACTTTCAAACATTGTAAACTTAAATCTTTAAATTTTTATTTTATAGAAACGTTAAAATTAACATCAAACACGACATATGGTTCAATTGTTTCCTTATTGTTAACATCAAGTTCATTAATGTGTTCATCCTCCTCCATGTCAAAAGAAAACTTGTCTGTCTATAGTTTACTGTTGACTCATCCCATACGGCCCCGACAAAACAATTCTACATATTATCTCTTAGTAATCCTTTTATCTTTGCTATTTCACAGTCATATAAAAAAATAAAACAGAAAACAAAAGAAGGCTCATTCTCTGAGACGCATATAAACTGCGTCATGCTTATTATTAAACATTCATTTAATTTACTGGTTTAATTTCTTTTGAAAAAGAAATGACAATTAAGACACGATGGAAGATTGGGGCTACGAGGAAAATGTTTTAAGAAACACAGAAAATAAACTTAGTAATAATTTTGACAAAGTATTAACAGCAAAATTAAGCTAAATTTAAAATTTCAGACATCACATGGACAATTTCAGCTACTTAAATCAACATACGTGTAATTAATCGATTAAATAAAGATACATAATTAATTTTCAAGAAATATTAATTTCATGTTTATCAAAAAATTAACATCCATGAATAAGAGATAAATTGCATACTTTCTTCTTTTCAATTATCCTTGAATGCATTGTAAATAGAATATTCTGCTATACATATGGTTTGCGTTCTTTCCCTATCTATGTTCAAAAACACATTCGAAAATGATTGGTTCAGGGCTTCATTGGACCGGCGATTCGAACCAATGACCAAGGTATATCAACCAAGAAAACTTGCTAATCGATAATCATGCTCCTGCTAAATGCTACATGTAACAATGAAAAAGAAACAAATGCATTCAAAATATTTTATTCGTGGAAAAAGAAATCGCCCAAACTAAAGATGCAAAATACGTATATGCGCTTTTGTGTGTGTGTGTGTGTGTCAGTGTGTTCGCATGTGTGTGCGTGTATGTGTACCTTATATGTTAAAAAAAATTAAACGATTCAAAAATACCTAGGAGTAATAATAAATGAGAAACGATAATGAAATCATCTTGTCAATAAATTTATCTAAAAATCTAAATAAAACATTACCTTTTAGAAAAAGAAAATTGTACAAATCTAATAAAGATATGAAACTAAACACTAAGCACAGAAAAACCATGAGTAAAATTATACATAAAGCAATTAGATTCTAATTTATAGACAATACCAAAAGATACATTAATATAATTGATTCACATTTTTACTGGCACACAAAATATCAAGGCATCAATCAAGCCGACGCCACGAACTAATGTCAAGGATTTAAAAAGCAAAATGTAGTAATAAGAAATTGTTTAAATTTATTTTTAAATGGGCCAGTGCTGTAAAGAACTTTAAATAATTAAAATTATTATTATATATATTTTAGAAAACAAGTAAAAATCTGCGTTAAATTAAGATCTTTTTTTAAAAAATAGTTTGTTTCTTCCTATTATAATAAATCTGTTGTCAAGTAATCTTAATTTTTTATGTCAACATATATATATTCATCATTTGTATCTGTGGACAAATGAATATTTTTTTAAAATTAAAAAAAAAAAAAATCATATATATTATATATATATATATATATATATAGATAGATATATATATATATATACACATACATACATACACATTTTAATACAGTTTATAATTACAAATAATAGAACATATAAAGTTGTCTAATACCAATCCCCTCATTTCCCAGATCAATAATAAAATAAGCTAAAGATTATGGAATTATTAATTGTTATTGAAATATCAAATATTGTAGAACAATAGTTGATGCTATTTTTTCAAAGGTAAGTAAATATTCACGGGAGAAACAATAATAATTAGTATATTTAAGTCCAAATGTTTGTTGATAGGGAATCATGACGCTATAGAAAACGTTAATGTAAATACTTCCTAAATACAAAGAGATAAATACATTATAAAAAACTAAATTACAAATCATTTTAAACAACTAATGTAAAATGATAATAATAATAATTTGGACACAAATATATTTAAATTATGTATTAGAACTCGAGATTTTTGAACAACTGCTACTAATCGTTTACCTTGATTATTGCTGTAGTCACTTTCGTCAACACCTTGGTTGGGGGTTCTTTGTAGGACATCATTTGGATAACAGAAATAGTTCGTGTTTGCTGTTTCATATTGATGTACCTCAAAGTTTATATATTGGTTTGGTGCTGCAAATAAAATCAGAGGGTTTCAATTAATTTATTATTTTAAAAATTTATAACAATTTTTTTCTTGTCACATATCTATCTAAGTATTCACTTTATTTCAATTGATAATAATTTGTTAAACTTATATTTAAATTGTATGTACTTTTTATGTATGCACCTTTTGGTTCTTACTAAACTGGAAATGTTTTTATGTTAGCCAAACAAAATGGATTCTCTACCATTAAACATTCATTGTATTCAAGCAACCAAATCATTCAAAACTGATCTTAAGACACATATTTTCAAAATGTATTTTCAAAGCTATTAATTCATTTATATTAAAGATTAACGTTGCTTCTCTGTGCTATATACTGTAATTATTTTATTTCTTATGATGTGGATGTAAATTTATTACTTATATAAATAATTTTTTAACTTCTTGTAAAGCAATTTGAGCCATATTCATTACTGGGACACAGTGTTATATATTTTTTTTTTAAAAATGATTATTGTTATAATAGGTAGGCGTTTTTCATTAAATAAATTTCATACCTTGAACATTATTGTAAGGTTGGCTTTGACTGAAAAAAAAATAATATTTTTTTGATTTAAATTATCTAGTATGTGAGTATTAAATAGTATTATTTATTTATTTAGTTTTATTTATTGTATTTTTGTGTGCAGAAACATAGATGTGAACAATAGGGCTGTTAACCAATAATTTAAAATAAATTGTTAACTTTTAAAAATTACCCAGTAATTAAGTGATAAGTTTTATGAAGCTAAAATAAAAACGTATGAAATATTTTAACTGAAAATTTCAAGGGAAGTAACAAAAAAAAGGCAATTGATATTTTTAGTTTTGTTGAGTTGTTTAAAACACACACACACACACACACACACACACACATATATATATATGTCATGGACTAACTGGTATTTTGTTTTGTTTTTTGGAAGCAAAAAAACGAAAAAAAAAAAAAAGAAACTAATCCATAACAATAAATTTAAAAATTAGAAAAAAAGAAATTAAAAACAAAATTCAGAAATAAGCTGCATATTAACCAAGAAAATATTGCTAAATCTCATTTCTCAAGAGTTTCCTCAAGGCATGTCGCGTAAAGGTCCACGGAGTTGTAATAAAAAATCAAATTTGTCAACTTTTTACATTACAATTATTTTTTAAAAACAACTAAATAAACAAAGAATAACATTTTCTGTCCTTTTAGTGCATTTTTTAAAATGCCTAAAACTGAAGATTATAATAAACCAAAATTTAATATTGTTAGGAGATATATTTAAATGTTAGTAGTTCAATATAATGTAGGTTTATATGTATTTTGCTTTTGTTAATTAAGTACAAACCATGTTTAATTTTTTGTCAATATCATTTTCCTTATAAAAAATCTTATTTTTAATTTTACACTTTAAAAAAAAGATTTTTAATATTTCTTTTAAATTAAGAAGTTTATTTGTGAAAAAAAAATAATATTAATTATTAACAATGAATTGTATTTACTATATAAGTATACATATAATATATATATATACATATATTATACATAGATATTTTAAGTGTCAAATGTATACAAATGTAAATGTATTTATATATATATATCAATGAATATCTTTGTGTAGCTATTCATTTACTAATTGTATCTTAACATACATATGTATTTTTAAAATTACAACGAAAATTATTTTATTAGACATAAGAGAAATTATATCAAACATACTTACTTTGATTTATACACAGCATTCAGCAGCCTTGAAATTTCTGTTAAAATATGTAACAATTGATGCATTATTATGAGTGCTATTTAACAATATACCTTATTTTTTGTAGGTAATAAAAAGGAATAATGTATCTTAAACATATGCATAGGACGAAATTAACTTCTTACCAGAAGGATCGCCTGTAAAACATAATATAAGTGTGTTCACTTATGTTGTTGTTTTTTTTAAAATTATTTTATAAAGTTTTCTTTTTCATTTAAAAAAATGGCGTCTTTGTGGTATGGGTACACTTGAGGTTATACAAAAAAATAAAAATAAATATTGAAAATTGAAGTTTAAGTCTTTTTGTTACAATAACATGTCATTCGAATTAATAAATTTAAATGATTCTTGTAAATAGAAAAAAATATATTAAATTAATCCTAGAGCTCAATTATTGATAAATTAAACATGATCTTACCTTTATTTCGCTTTAGCAATATTACATTTACAACAATCATCACAATAAAAGCGATGCCAAGGCTAACACCAATTCCTATAGCCACCTTATTCACTGAGTCCGAGTCGTCCGTATAATCTTTGGAAGTTTAATTAATAGTAGACTATGTCCTTTTTGTGTACAGATCTAATTGTTTATAAATTTTAATTTACCTTTTTTTTATTTTTATTATTTTTATTATTTTTATTTCATTTTATTTTTTTTATGGATAAACAATATTAAATGTGGATTAATTATCTTAGGGCATAAATGGAATACTTAAGAATTTTTTTTTATATCTTCTTTTACGTCTTCAAAGTTAAAATTTAATAATCTTAAATTAAGTCATAAGTGCTTATCTTTAGAAATAAAATTCCTTAGCCTCAAATATTATTTTAAAAATTAACGAGTCTTGAATTTAAAAAAATAATATTAAATAAAAAACTGAAAATATAATAATATATTTTTTTTAGAATTTTCCTTCAAGTAAATCCTTGGTCTGTAATTAACCAAACTCATCAAATAATCTAAAAGCAGCATACATTTTCAAACACAAGCACATTTAAGTACGTTTCTCTCTCACAAACACCATAACTATATTAAAATGAGTTATTTTCTTTTTTTTTTTTTTAAATGATCGCATTTATTTTTACACTCTGAAATAGATATGCAATGTGTACTCACGTGTCTTCAGTTTCGCAGATATATTGCCATTAAAGCATTTGGATTCGTGCGTAACAATGCATGTACAATTTATTTCCGTGGACCAATGTGTCAAGTTTACGTGTAACATAACCGTATCCCTGTCTTACAAGAGAGAAGAGTCAGCATAAAATGATGAACGTTAATAAAAAAGATTTTTAAAATATATTTTTCCTCAATCCAAAATTAGTACACAAATGTTTTGCGTCGCAAAAAGAATTGTCATAACAAAAGCATACATATACAACTTTTAATATAATATGCTATTTATGTTCAATATTTTAGCGAAATTTGTTAAAGGCTAGGGAAATATCTTTATGAAGTATCAAATTCATGACATTAGAAAAAGTTATCATTCGCTTTTGAGAACGATTATACAAGATGCATTGTGCTAACAATTTTTCAAGGATATTTGATCAGTACACTCATGGTGGTTGCGCATTTGAAGTTGTTGGTTTTTGCAAACAACTAATTAAAGAGAATCGTTTTTAATTTTCAAATTAGAATACAACACATTCCTAACTTAATACAACCATCAGATAGACATAAGAATACAAACACATTTCTTATTTCATATGCACGGACAACACACACACGTTTTCTTTCTTCCCGTCTGGTATGTGGTCTTAGAATAGGTCGCTTGAAAAAAAAACAGGAAAACTAACACTTTATCAGCATTTAAAACTCTAATAAGAATACATGACTAGTTCACGATATATGATCTTCTGTATTGAAAAAGGGTCTGTAACAGATAAGATAAGTTACTCTGCAGGGCTATAAAACAAGAGTATCATTTACTATAAGCTAGGATGCAGGTGTTATTACACATACAAGTTTTTGTCTCAAATGATCCCTTGTAAAAGCTTTGTTTCGGTATCTGAATTTGTTTGCAAGGCCAGGAACTCCTGTATTTTGATATTGTATGTCTAGGCTCCAAGTGCCAGTCACTGCATCCTCCATTACGTGCGAGGTACAAGGTTAAGTTTTTCTCTGATGTAATGGTAGTGGACCAGGCAATTTTTAAAATAAATATTCTATTAATAACATTTATTTAAAATGAAGTGTCGTTTGCCTTTTTCTTGTCCTTCTTTTTATTAAATATACTTAGTTCATATATTGTTTTTTTTTTAAATTTGTAGGTCGTATTTTATATATATATATATATATATATATATATATAAATATAAAACGTCATACATTTGATTAATATAATAAATAAATAAGTATAACCATGACATGCATATTTACCTTTGACTTCAGTTTCTATACTTCCACAAGCCAATGATATGGTTTTGAAATGGGGATAACCTCCAGTAGTTTGGCACATGATGAAAGCTTGTGTTATATCTCCAAACTGCAAACCGTCTTTATTAAATTTGTAAATCTCAGGTTTTTCAGGAGGTCCTTAAAAATTAATGTTATTGGCAATTTCCTGTTTGGTTATAATGATGTAATTATTATAAATTGCTATATGCTTAAACCCATTAAAGCATTACTATACCATTTAACATGTTTTAAAAATGTTTTAAATAATATTAATTTACGATAGTATACCTTTTATAGCTAAGGTCCTGCTTACATGATCATAAAAAGCCTCATTGTAGGCAACACATGTAACATTCACTATGCCTAATTTTGACGGTGTGCTGTTAATTGTGTATATATTACTGGTGTTCTGTACACTGGAGACATGCAAATTATTGTTAACGTAGATTTCTATAGTAGACGGTGGGTAACTTTCACCGACTAAACATTCTCCTTCTATAATAGCAATGAGATCATCACAGATGTCAATGTTACTCTTTAGTAATGTTAAATTCATTGTTGGTGGATCTGAAACAATGCGTACAATTAAAATCAATACCATATTTGAAATTTATATGATTGAAATATGTAAGCATTTTTAACGCATTTTAATTATGTTTACTTACTTTAAATGATGCATTGTAACGATTTTTTTAATGTTAATAAAAAAAAGGATATTATAACAACACATACCAAAAGACCCATTAATATTTAAATGCTGTTTTCTGGTTGACTTACATGCTACTATCCATTGATAAGTAATTGTATCCGTCATGTTAAGAATGTTTGAAACAGTACTTTGATCTTTGTCAAAACCTGTAAATTAAGGAAAATTAATTCAGTACATATGTATTAATCACAGGTTTACTGGTTCATAAGACGTTTTAAAATGTATGTCTTTTATAGATCTGACTGCGTTAATGAAAATTTATTTTAATTATAAGTGGCCCTATTTTCCAAATTTACTCCTATTGTAACATTTTACAAACATGTCAGCACATAATTATATATTCTGTTTTCAGAAGTGGTTTAACATATTTATATATATATATATGTATGTTTGTATGTGTGTGTGTGTGTGTGCGTGCGTGCGTGCGTGCGTGTGTGTGTGTGTATGTATGTGTGTGTGTGTGTGTGTGTCATGAATAACTTTATGAATAAATTGCAAGTGCTTGTCTAATCATTACATATACATAAATACAAATATGATATTTTATAAGTTATGTGGCGCTACATTTGTGTCTATAAGTAGTGTACAGTTAGAGGCGAAACACGGTTTTTAAAACCTTACATAAGGAAATCACTTATTGCTGGGCTAGGAACTTAATACAAAATTTAACTATATAAATAAAAAAAACACTAAGTTGCCGGGTCTTACATTACTCCACCACTGTCATAACATACCGTGTGAGTCTGGTCTTTGTGCTTTGAACTGTAACGTCCCATTTCTGCTCCAGTTAGCGGACCATCTGACTTCTGTGGGCAAAAAACTGGGATTGTCATCAAAACATGTGCACGTTCTTGTCTCGTTCTCTTTGATGTAGTCGTTGACCTGGCAGTCTGCCCCTAAAAAAGCTTTGGGTGGGCCTACGAATATCGATAGTTATATGCACAGTTATATTATAGTTCTTACATTTTAGAACTGTGGGCTAAAAACGAATTTATAGAAGTTTTATCCTGAAGTCTTAAGTCTAAGATCACTAAACTTCTAGAGAAAGATCACTAATATAATGTTGAAGATTTATCTTACCCGTGTTTACTTATGTTATGTCATAAACACAATCTTAGAATATGAATTCTGTACCCTGGAATACATTACAGAGCTCATTGTAAAATCACGAAGACAAACCATCAACTGTGGTATAGGTAATGAATTTTGAATGGAATTAAACCATATATGTTTAAGATTTCCGTTTTACATAATGTCATGGTTATTTCTCACCCACCGGCAGTTTTATTTAACAGATACAATTTATGTTATTTTCTCTTCTTTCCTATTACCCTAAAAATCTTTTGTCTCACAGTTGTATGTATTACTTTACATTGAATACAATTGGTATTTAATATGGCAGCTAACTTCTTTGCGTTGTATTTCCGGAGGAAGGAGTGTTTGTCTTCTTTACTTTTATGCGTATCCATTGCTCTTACTTTCTTCTGTTTAGCCAAATCAAACTCTCATCTCTCAATTGTCAGCATCAATCGTCACTGCAAGTTGTCTTTACTATATAATAACTAGCGCTTATGCGCAATATATATATATATATATAT
>MUZC01001782.1:154303-170098 GCA_002072015.1 Radix auricularia | reverse complement strand
TATATATATATATATATATATATATATACTTATGCATTCAACAGGGAATGTGTATATATAATTATATAATGTGTCAAGAAAATAATATTTATATATACAGAATATTGATGTGTATTAGTTAGATGGATTACAAAGAAAGTCTACTGTTAATAAAGGCTATCTGGCCTTCGGGTTCCTGAAAAGCATCATCTATGTAACATTATGATCTAATTTTACAATAATAAAAGTTATATGGTGACAACATTATTTATAAAATGTAAGCAATGAAAACAACACTAACACATTAATACTATTTATTGATGTCTTTGTTAAGAGGACATTCCTAAACCTTACACTTCTTATGACACACAGTTTATGTTTTTTTTTAATATGATTCTTAACATATATTTAATGCTTTCGTGCTCTTATAAATCATTTCTTGTATTATTCATTTATTCAATTGTTTTTTTTTAAATTCCGATTTTAAAAAAAAAAAACAGTTTTAAAGGGTGTGTTTATGTGCACGTGTTCGTATTTTTATGTTAATCGTAGTACATTCATGTTGTGCTTGTCGAATACATATGTATAACGTATCAAATATTTATTATTATTTTCATTGGATGGAATTTTCAGTTAAAATGTGCATGGAATTTTCAAAACCTAAGTCTATTTTTTAAGACTTTTAACAGAGAGAAGAAATAACACTAAATATGAAACTTTCATGTTGCTAAAATTTCAATCGGCCAAATAATGTTCAAGTGTCAATCAATGACTGATGATCCATAAAGCTTACCATAAACCTCTAACATAAAGGGCGACAAAAATATTGGTTCATCCGAAAAATTTCCTTTAGCATACCACGGAGTTAGATGTTGGTAAATTGATACATTGTGAAAAACAAAAACACTTTTAATAGTCTTGTTTTCAGATATTATTGTGGCATGATAAGCAATTCTATAGTTTTTACAGTACATGGATGAAACAGTGCATTCACTCATGATCAAATCGTCATAGGATTCCAATGACATTCCCCAGGTTACGGAATTTAATTTGAAATTTGAAGTCTGAAATTCATGAGAAAATGACGTATATTCTCTGGCCCATCGTGACCCCGACAATCCTGAAAATGAAGTTGATAAAACAATATTTAAAAGGAAAATAATTTACCACAAAAGTTTTTCTCTAAAGATGAATGAAATACACTATCCGTTAATGGAATGAAATCGGTTATAAAGAAAAGTATTAACAAATGAAACACTACTCCCAAAAATTTGAGCAAAAACATGCTGATGCAAAGTTAACATTATTTATTTTGCTTCCGAATGAAATCATGTTCACTTATATAAACAAGAAAGAAAATGCAAATCATAAAAAGTAAACATACCAATTGATGCGGTTATCCATATGATTGTTACAAAACTTTGCATTGTTCTGTATATTTAAAAACAAAATGTATACTTTAATGTGTTTATAAATTTTCTTTCAAATGTATAGCCTTAAACGTTACACTTTGACAGAGACATATCAGAAAATCAGATTTAAAACTAAAACAAATACGATACACAAATCATACAAATTTACAAGTTTTAATAGAGTTTTAGAGGGATTTATAGTAATGATTTATATATATATATCAAAAGACTTAATTAAATTTAGTAAATTGTTAATGCCCACTCTTCTAGTTGAATTTTATATATATATATATATATATATTGCACTCTTTTTATAGTCGCCTTTTAGTCGTTGGCTGTTTCGCCGCCATTTTATAAAAATACACATACTAAATAAAAAGCCATGAAAAAGGTTCGGCTGATAAAAGATTGCTTTTAAATAACTGTTTAGTAGTTGCGGTTGGGGCGATGTAATGTGGTAAATACTTTACTCAAAATTTTCAGGATAGTGACGCCCAATGGGCACCTATAAGAGTCAGGGGCAACGAGGGTCAAAATAACATCATGATCATCAATGGCACCAAATTCCATGTTGGACTCTTGCCTGCTCCATAACGTCTTTCCATTGTGATTTATCCATGAATTTACCCATTCATTTCCGAATCCCCAGCGTGTATATGTCCATTTGCTTATAATATATGCACTCAGTCTTAGATGACCAATTAATCGTCTGCTGCTAACTTTCTGTTTATATCCAGCTTTTGCCGCTCAACATTCAGGTATTCTTTTTCAGCGTAGACTTCCGCGTTTTAATTTTATTTTAGGACAGTAGGTCAGCCTCTGTAAACATCGTAATGATCTTGGTAAGAACTTTCCGCGCATCATTTTGTATCTGCTTCCTTAAATTTTCGGGAGGATTTTCCTCACCAATGTGTTTATCCGATTCCTTGCTTTTTAGGATCCAAGTCAAACTAGCGTAAGTTACTAGCTGTCTTATGATGGCGGTGTATAATAGTGTCTTTATTCACTTTGAGACGCTTTTGCTACCTAAAAGTGTCTTTAAGCAAAATTAGAAACGGCTGCCTGCTGTTATCGGTTCTTTCAACTTTGATAATAATTTATTGTGCTCGTTTATAGTCGCCCTTAAATATTTGAATATATTCAATCTCTCTATTTCGTGTTTGTTTATATTATTGCTGATGATAGCATACATATGAACGATTTAAAACACAAAAAATAAACTATACGTAAGACTTTGTTAGTAAACACATTTATTTTAAAATTTTAAATTTATTTCCTCGATACTGGATAATCCAGAAATGTGATTTTTAATTTGGTTTTCGTAGAGTAAAGGTTTGATTTTTGTTGTTTTTTTTTAAAAAATTTTTAATGCACTTTTTTGGTAAGTTCTAACTATTATTTGGCATCATAATTTTAAAAATAATATAAAAAACTTAATTTAAAAAAACACAAAAAATATCAGTTTTACGTTCTTTTGTCTTGATTGTAAATATACATTTTATGTTCTTTTGTCTTGATTGTGAATATATATTTAAAGTAGGGCTGTTATCGATTAAATTTAATTTAATCGTTAACTTTTGAAAAATTACCGATTAATTAATCGATAATTTGTTAGAGCTAAAAATAAAGATTAAGACGTCATAAAATGAAAATTTCAAGGAGTTAATTTTAAGATGTTAATAAGTTAAATCACGTATTTAAGTTTAGGCACTTGGATGACGATTTCAAATTAATTTTGAGATCTCATAATTACTTTTTTCACTCAGTTGTTTTCCATCAAATCTTGTTACAATTTTAGGGCATTTTTAAAAAAATGCTTATAAATTAATTATTTTTATTAATTTAATTTAAAAAATCTAATTCCGTTTGGCGATATTTTAAAATTAAATTAGTTATATATAATGTCAATGAATTCAAAAATTATTATTAATAATAATTAATTATTTATAAAAATCGAAAAAAAAAATTAAAACATTTTTTAAAATTTTATTTGCTATTTTATGGATTAAAATAATTTTAATATGTAATTTTTTTACCGATTAATTGAGAAATTAATCGGTAATTTTCGCAGGCCTAATTTAAAGTATTCAATAGACAACATTAATTATCTTTCTCTTAATTATCGTAGGATAAGAAAAAAAAAGAAAAAAAAAACTATTAACATAAAACCTGACCTGTTAGGTAGCTGATTGTTATTAATACACTTGTAGGTTTGTGAACGTTCTAACCACAGCAGTGTGCAGAGGTAATGAAGTGTGCGGGACTGTAAACCACGGGAAATTTCGTAAGAACTAGGTCACGATGATGTATGAATTATAGTGCTTTAAAACAGTAAATACCACTTGCAGTTTCGGTTGTTGAATGGTGACACTAGTTGCAAGGTAGCAAAAGGTATTTTTTTAAAAGTAATGTTTTATATGAAAATATTGTAAGTAAATACGTGGCTAACATTTATCATTATTATTGGAATGGTATAACGTAATTCAATGCCCTCGAACAAATTCTTGGAAACAATGCGTGCCTTTCTACTGCTTCATTTGTTTTAATTACAATTTTGGTTTTTTTATATACTTAAATTCAATAAATTATTTTTTTAAATACTATAAAGTGAAATGTAATTTGATTGTAAATTGAGTACACGCTTGAGTACCCTCAATGTCAAGGGTGCGCACCACGCAATAATATACATATAAATATACATATACATATATATTATATGTATAAATATAGGCTATGCACACACACACACACACATATATATATATATATATATATATATATATACATNTATATACATACGTATACATGCATGTATTTGTATGTATATGTAACTTATATACCGAAGATTATAGCGTCCTACGCTTATATATACTTTTTATGAATACAACACCTGCGCTTAAGGTATTCACTAAAAAGCCGAAAAGCCCTGCTATTGTGATTAAAAAGTGTGCAGTAGCAAAGTCAGAAGTGTTCTTTACATAACATGTTAACCTGCTATGCGAACCGTGACTGGAATTTTGGATTTAACAGTGTCAAGGATTGTTGATTCTATGCAGTAAACTTTTCAAATCTGAGTCACCAAGCAAAAGAGATTTGATTTCCTGGGTGGTGGCAAGTTTGCCTTACACTTTTCTAAATGTGTATCAAGAACACGTCTCAAGTAACTTTATGTAAAAGAAAAGCAATCTTTGTGTGGAGATTATATAGCTTCTTAAAAAGTATTAGAGACATTTATTATACACATAGGAACATTGAAAATGTTTTATAAAAATACGTCTAAGAAACTTTGATTATTACTTCATAATTTATCACTTCATTATCATCTCAATGAAATGGATTTCTTTTATAAAAGGATTTTATTTTGAATGCTTTTTTAACATAATTATTTTATGTTTGATAAGGGGCCGTCCATAAATGACGTCACGCACCTAAGGGGGGGGGGTCTCACTTTTGTGACGATGCGTGACGTGGGGGAAGGAGGGGGTTGAAGAAATGTGACGTCACGTCGAAAGGGTAACTTTAAATAAAATTTCCACTGAAATATTTGGTCAATTAAAATTTATTTAATGATTTTTAAAAAAAAAGTCACTGCTTCTCAAAGTGCCGGTCGACAGGCTATCAGACGCCGGTTGGCGTAAGTTAACAAGACACGAAAATTAAAAATAATTATAATTCTAAAGTTTGAGAACCCACAAGAGAACATAAAGAATTGTTACCCTGTCTCGTTTATGTTGACATCAAAGCGTTTGTGGTTCACTCGCGGCAGGAGTCTGCGAGCTTTTGTTTTTGTCGGTTATCCCCTCCTCACCCCCCATTCCGAAACTGGAACTTTTGGTGAGTTTTACAAACAGGACAAGTATCTAAAAAAGATCTGAATGAGATTATATGTAGATATTTTAATACAAAACGACACGGAATATCCATTTGAGTTTGGGTGGGGGAGGGGAATTTAATCGATACAATTATAAATGTTTTAAGTTTGGTATAATTTTTCGATTGGTTTTGGTCAAACGCCTCTAGCCATTCTAAATATAATGATAAATGTGTCCATTTAAAATTTGTCAAAAGTATTCATTAACTTTATTGAATGCATCAAATTCTTGACATCGGAATTCGAGAGGAGCACAAAACAACTTTCGTCTTTCTCAGTTTTTAAGGCATTAATTTTAAATTTGACAGAAAGGATACTTGATACAGTCAAGTCATGTTGATTAAGATTATTGTCACTTGTGTCAATATAAATGAAAGTAGGCTGGATTTAGGTGTCTTCGTATAGTACGAAAATAAGAAATCTACATAGATGACAAATTTAACAAATGCATTTTCTAGAAGGAACCGGTTCAATAGTTGGCATATGTTCCAAGCGTACACGTACACATGACGTATTTGAACATATCTAGTGGAGTGGAGTGAATATTATATGTCCCAAATGATTCTGCATTACCCCCCAAGTTTCCCTTTTGACCACAGATGAGGAAATTTACCCCTGTTCGCCGACTTCTTTCTTACGGGATGCCCTCTCAGTTAATTGAGGGATTTTTTTAAAAAAATACATTTTAAAAATATAATTTTTAAATAATTTTTTTTATAAACAAAGAAGTTAACTGTAATGATTTAAAGTCAATGTTTAATTTGTATGCATTAAAATAAAATATAATCTAAAGATGTTAATACATTTCGTTTTTTTGAAGGCCGCTTAAACGGTTTGAAAAAAAACGGACCGGATACCTAAATATTAAAATTATAAAAGTTTATGTTAACATTACTGTTAACCCAAAAGTAGCGGATTCTAGCAAATTTTCTATGCCCACAATGATTCAGCATTACCCCCAAGAGTGCCCTTTTTTTTTTTACCCCAAATGAGATAATTTATCGCTATTTACCGACCACTTGGTTTAACAGACCGATAGCGGTAGCCAGGTATTTTTCATTAGTTTATAAATTCCACAAGAGAATGCAACAATTTAAACACGCCTCGTCCATTGGTGACATTACATTTACAACTGTTGTGTGACGTACGTGAAGTTCTGAAGAAAAAAGAATTGGAAAAGAAAAACAACAACAAACAAGCAAACTTGTGAGCTTTGGAGTAAAACGTTATGATACTATTGGACATTTTAATAATGTCATAGTATTTTTTCAGTCCTCAACTTTCAAGAATTACTGTATTTTGCGACGTACAAGATGACATCATACATTCCTGCACAAATGTGGGGTTCGTACAGTAATGGCCGTTTTCCTCTTCAAGCGCATACCTAATAATTTTTAGAAAACATGAGATGTGATATCAATGTGATAATTTTAGATCAAATGCCTTTGATGTGCCAATACTTAGAGGTAAAACTGTCATTAGAAGATCGAAATCAATTTATAGAATTGTCTTGTATCTATACATTGTAAGTCTATCAACAATGCAATGATCCTTGTAATATTAATAGCTACATTCGCGATCTTATTCGCGAAGGTTATCACATCAAATGGTTTTTCACGCTACCGCTGCATTGTTCGTTAAATGTCTTGCTATGCCTTGGAAACTAAACATTTTAAAAAAATGTAATATAAACAAGCCGAATTCATACTTAATCTTATAGGGCTTGAAGCAGTGTAGGGGCTCATTTTGCTTTCAAATCAGTACAAACACGGGAAAAGAATGCAATGGTACCTGGTGACATGGAAAAATTCTTGCCAGTTGTCTGATACGAAGAAGTTTGAGAATCACTGGCTTACAATTTATTTACTGTCTTTCACATAGCGTCACGTGTGTTACAATATTACAATGTAGACCTACACAAAATAAATACTTAAATGACAAAAAAAGTGATTTCAAACATACTCATTTTCAAATAGAAAATAAAGTGTGTGTGGGGGGTTTTTTTGTTTTGTTTCTTTTTTTAGGGTGGGGGTCAAAGTTTTGTGACGTACTTTTGTAGGGGGGGGGTCTAGGATTTTGTGACGACGCGTGACGAAGGGGGGGAGGGGGTAAAAAATATGCCAAAATCGCGTGACATTATTTATGGACGGCCCCTAATCTGTTTTCTTCTTATTATTATTCAATTTTTAATACATATTTTTTAATGACATATTCGAGTATAATCTATTTCTTAGCATTTAAGACTAACACATTAATTTATCCATTATTAACCAACTATTAATAAGAACAATCATTTTACAGCTCTTAGAATAATAAAAGATATGTAATTAGAAATATGAAATTAGAATATTAGATAAAAGGAAACAATAATCATATTAGTATATTATAAAAATAATATAAAAAAACTTAACAATTAGGCGCTATGTTTTATGAACATTTATAAACAATTTTTTATTGCACATGTCTTAGGCTTACAATTGAAATAATGTAACATTCGGCCATGCCATAAGTCTTTAAATATATCAAATGTCAATAGAATAGTACAATTACATTCTTCTTATTATATACAAATTTGTCTTTAAATAAAAATAGTATATTAAGTTCATACTTTACAACTATCTAAATTATGTATAGAAGAAAAAAACTGTAATTTTTTAATTTTTTTTTCTTTAAATGTTTCAATGGAACAGTAGAATAGGTATCAGATTGAAATATTGTTCAGCTTTTTAACAGAAGCTAACATATTTGTGAGGTGACTATTTGTGACAAGATACCTTGATTAGATTAATTATTAGCATAGTATCATAAACCTTTAATAAGGCAATTAGTTATATAGTATATCAATTAATGATTCATTGCAAAAATCAATGTAAATAGTGTAAAAAAATTAATTTTCATTCAACTTTACACTATTCTTGTTTGTTGTTTTTCGCTTGTGAGATCACTAAAGTGTATCCTTGTAGGCGAGAAGATAATTATTATACAAATTGCTATTATTACTTGGACAACGAACCTAAAATACAGTAAGACACATCTGTATCTGAAAACGTTTATTTCTTGAAACTAATTACACATTTTTTCTTAAGATTTTTCATTTTTTTATAACAGCTCAGATTTTTATGGTCCTTCGATAATTAAAGATTACAGTCAATTAAACTTGACGTCTTAATAGCGAAATGCACTCGCCACAAAAGGGATCAAGCCCACGATAAGCGACAATTACAATATTGATGATTGACTTTTGCTAAACAAAATCAAATCTGATTTTGAAATAAGAGAAACTCACGGTCAAAGGATTTTTTTTAAAATGCTCTTCATAAAAAGTATCATATATTTTTTTAAAAACTAAACAAGTCATATGTGATTTAACATATGTATGTAATTTGTCAGAAATTAGAGAAAGTAAGTTGAAATGTGCAATCTTGACAAATGACCTTCAAATGATCTGATATCTCAAATTACGGTTTACGAGTGAGGGGAATGTCTCAAAACCAACTATGCGTCCTGCTTGCTAGAGTCGATGGTCACTATCGTTGTTCTAATTTCTTCGTGATATTCTTTTCTATCCGTTCTTTCACTGCTCACGTCTGTGGCGTATGTCTCGCCACGGGTAGTCCCTAGAAATAATGCTGATTCACGGTCGTAATATACGTCCAAAACAGTATAATACTTTTAAAGGAAAATCAAATAGTTCAAACATTGTAGATGACCAATCACATTTCAATCTGACCCATGGGTGCATCTGTACTTGATGGGTTTACTTTTGCTTTAGAATTAACTGCAGACATAAAATAAAATATTGATTTTTATACATTTGATTTTAAAATAGTTATTTTCTTGCTTTTCACTGTTGGCGTTTACCTATGTATCCAAACATGTATTTTGACAAAATTTAACGATTTCTATTTTACAAAATTAATTGTTATTGCCGCTCATTAACTTCTCATGATGTTTATTTAGATTTAAATAGACGAAATTTATTTCAAAATTATTTTTTAAAAAATGTATTCCGCCCAGTAACACTTGGGCCAGGGGCGTCCTTAGAGCAAGTCGAACGAGGCAACCACTTTGTTCTCCGGTTTTGTTTTGGGTTTGTTTTTTTTTGGCAACTATCTTTAAAAACAATTTTGCTCCAATTATGTAATACTTTTTTTTTAAAAAACGTGCAAAATCTATGATAAAATGTTCAAAGTTGAAGAGCAAAGTGTTGATCGAAAAGCTTCATTGAGATCAAGCGATTAACGAAGTAACGTTAATTCCACTGCCTTATCAGCTTTCTGTCTAAACAAATTGCTCCACTTTAATAATATTTGCAATTTACGAATTATTTCTTTCGATCCAGCAGTTGCAGTTGACAGCATAGAACATATTTGCAAATGTTTTAAATTGTACTGAAATGTCAGTTTTGAGGAAAAAAGGAAATGTCAAAGATATTGACACGGGTTTGAAAGGTTAACTTACATTTGAATGAAGAGATACATGATTTGTAGATTTAAAAAAACAATTTCACCCATAACACGCAGTATTTGCAATTTTATCGAAGGACAGTCACTTTTAGGAACTACGAATGAATCATGTCTCGTTTGAGTTTCTTAATTAATTTGATCAATTATATATAAATATTTTTATCTGCTGCATTTAAGTATAAATCTGTTTAAAAAGCTAACAGCCTGTTAATGTAAGGAACCAGAAGATTTCCAGCCATTAAGTTACGTTATTCTTGCAGGTCAACTAATGTTCCTGTGTAGTTTTCAAAGTTTCTTTCAGCAAACAAACGTTGTAGTGACTTTCCTAACCCACACAACTATTCCTGTAAAAGTTACTTTCGGTACAAAAGACATTTGAACTTATAACTTATTAAAACCTATGTGTGATAAACAATTATCATTAATCAGGATGGGCCCAGTAACTTAGATAGTTTATCAATTGATAATTTTCTTGCTGAATATCCTAGCACCATTTATATTATATACTTATTTTTTAGCTGCCAAAGCTGATAAGGTTTCCTATAAATTGTAAAACCAAAGGGGACAAAGAAGATACACCAAACTAAGGCTAGTGTCTATTATAGCTTATACTGTTCAGTGAAAAATATATAAACCACCAGTTAGTATACAAAAATACAAATGTAATTATTGATGTGTTCATGTTGATACATTATAAGGTATACATTTTAGCAATATTTTAAAAGTTATTTCTCATTACTTTAATATATGTAAAACTACGATGTTTTGTATGGGCTTAGCCCCTGCTGCAATGGGGCCTCGCTCATAGATCCGTGCCTTTGGCACGGTGCACTCTAAGTCAGCCCTGACTGGGAATTGAAATTACTTAAGCACAAATAATTGGACTTTTAATGTTTCATCATCAATCTTTTTTCTTTTTTGTTAAATGCATACATTATTCTTACATAATTTACGTTTTGCAATGGCCAACACCAATAATAGCAATATCACAAGGAAAGCAACAATGCCAAGGATAATCAATAAAATTATCCACCACTTCAGTGCAGAAGTTCCAGTCTCTTCAGCTGTTCCTTGAAAAAAAAAAGGCCCTTAAAAGTTAGTTTAACTGAAAGACATTACTCATTGGAATATATTACCTGATTACCAAGGTATATCTACTAATCTACAAATAAAATTTGTAACATGTAAGTACATATTTAAAACAATTTAAAGATACAACCCATCTCCTTGTAAATCTCAAATTCATTTAAAACAATGTTAGTATCTAAATTACAAAATTACTGATAAAAGATATTAATTACTCCCAGACAACAAATGCATTTTCAATGCTTCTAATTTTTGAAAATACAGGCATAAAAATATAAAAATTCCAAAATTATTGCATGAAACATGTAAAAAATCACCAAACTATCTTCACCCCCTTCACACACACATACACACATACACACACACACACACACAACACACACACACACACACACACACACACACACACACACCATTTTAAAAATGTTTTTTAAAGGGCTGGTGACGATTAGTTAAATTTAATCGCTAACTTTTGAAAATTTAACGATTAATTTCAGGAATTAATCATTCATTTCAATTGAACTGAAACATTAAAAGGGAAGTAACCAAATGATGTAAATGACTTTGTTGTGTTTTATTGCGTTTTTTCGCCTGACTTATAAAAAGAAAAAAAAAAGAAATATTGCAAAATGTGGACTGATGTAGGCTTCTATGTTCCTCAGGGATACACATCATGTGATTGGGCTATTACATTGTTTAATAATGAAATTGTTTTATGAGATACATTGAAGTTGAGGCAATTGTAATTGAGGCAATTTAGAACAATTCAAAATAAATACTAAAAAAGTCCCTATCGTGCCAATCCGGAATAAATAACGCAAATACCTAAAATTAAATACTAATAATTAATTTCGTATTGTGGTATTATTAGTGTTTAAATTATCTATATATATAAAAATGAAAATATGTCTGTGTGTGTGTGTGTGTGTGTGTGTGTGTGTGTGTGTGTGTGTGTGTGTGTGTGTGTGCTTGTCTGTGAAAACTGACTAAACTATTCATCCGATCGTCATGAAAATTTTTAAGACTGTTGAGTACCTTCACGGAATGGTAACTGGCTACTTTTTTTTTCAATCTAACACTAAAAGGGCGCCGGGGCCCCAAAATGTGAATGTTTTCTTATATGAGCTATATAAAAAATAATTTACTCGCTAACTACTTGCTTCTTTTATTTGATCTCAACTAAAATTTGCAATTAAATTCTTGATAGCCATTATTTAAATACCATAGTGCACTAAATTCCAAATGGTAACTCCTTCGAGGCTGGGGGCCCAAAATACGTGTTTTCTTAAACGTTTACGATTTTTTTCACTATTCAATTATTAAAGGTCTTGACCAATAATGATAAATGTATCCATTATTATCCATCTTAAAATAAACAGTTGTTTTGAGCTTTATATATTGCCCCGAATGGGTCCCTGGGGCCCTTAATGTCGTTTTTTGCCTATATAAGCTATATAAAAATTAGTTTAAGTGATAGCTACTTGATACATTGATGGATCTTAACCAAACTTGGTATATAAATACTGGATAGTCAATATTAAAATATTATAGGGCACTAAAGTCCTAATGGCAACTTCTTCAGGGTTGGGGGCCCAAATTACCAGTTTTAGTAAACGTTTAAGATTTTATCCCTCAATTTAATTATTAAAATTCTTAACAAATAATGATAAATGTATCTATTATCCGTATTGAAAAGAACAGATGTTTTGAACTTTATATCTTCCCTTGAATGGGCCCCTGGGGCCTTAAATCTCATTTTTTTCTAATATGAGCTATATAAAAATTAGTTTATGCGTTAGTTACTGAGTAAATGAATGGATCTTAACCAAACTTTTTATTAAAAAAAACTATGTATACCATATTACCATAATAAAGGGCAATGAACTTCTTATGTCCTTTTCATCGGGGCCGAGGGGCCCCAAATGTCTTTTTCTTAAATTTTAAAGATATTTTTCCCATTCATTTTTAACAATCTCGATAAATATATTCATAATGAAATTGAATAAAAATGAACAGATTTTTAAAATTGATATCTTGCACTGAATGTGACCGGGGGCCACTAAATATGTTTTTCTTTTTATATCTATCTCTATATTGTGTGTGTGATTGTATGTCATTTAAAGCTGACTAAAACATGTATCCCATCGTCATGAAAATGTTTGTGACCGATGAGTACCCTTCAAGAATGGTAACTTCTACTTTTTTTCTCCATTTAACACTAAAGGGGCGCCGGGGGCCGATAATGTCATTTTTTTTGCTAAAATTAGCTATATAAAATTAGTTTAAGCGCTAACTACTTGCTATATTGATGGATCTTAACCAAATTTTGCAATTATATCCTTGATAGCCAATATTAAAATACCATAGAGCCCTTTACCCCTAATAGCAGCCCAATCGGTGCTGGTTTATAGCTGACTAAACCATGTGTTCGGTCGTAATGAAACTTTTGCAGACTATTGCGTGCACTCCCAGGAAGTTAATAGGTAATTTTCTTCGTCAATTAAACACACATGGGGCGCCGGTGGCCTATAATGACATTTTTTTCTTATATGAGCACTAGAAAATTAGTTTAAGTACTAGCTACTTGGTAAATTGATGGATCTTAACCAAATTTTGTTTTAAAAAATATTAAAATGCTATAAGGTCCTGAATTTTTAATGACAATTTCTTCGGGGCTGGGGGTGCCAATAGTCTTTTTAGGGGGTTGTTAATGTTTAAGAGATTTTGTCAATTCAATATTTAATCAACGACAAATATATCCATCATCATGGAAATTGAAATGAACATTGTTTTTAACTTTACATCTGGCTTTAAATGAGCCCCATTATGTCTTTCTTTTCTTTAATTAAGTTTATGCGTTAGGTTTTGTGTAAAAGAATTGATCTTAACCAAAATTTGTTAACAAAATCTTGGTAGCCCATATTAAAATTCTATAGGGCACTCAAATTCTAATGTAATTTACTTTTGGGCTGGGGGCCCCGAATGTCTGTTTTTTGGTATATGCTTAAGATATATTTCCCATTCAATTTTTAACAATCTATAGGAATATATATGAATGATGAAACTGAATTAAAATGAACAGCTTTTTGAAATTGACATCTTGCGCAGAATGGGCACAGGGGCCCCTAAATGTAGTTTTTTCCTTTGCAAAAATTAGTGTTAGTTTAAGTTACTAAGAAAATAACGGATTTTGCCAAATTTAGTACATAAAAACTTAAGAGTTTATAAATATTTTCTATAAGTAACTGAACTCTTAATTCCATTCCCTCGGGCAGGCATACCGAAATGTTTTTGTAATGCGCGTTAATAATTTAATTCCCCAATCAATTTTACACGATATAGAGAAACAAAGCTTGAGTACAATGGCGATTAAAAAAATAATAAATCATCACTTATTTTAGAGCCCGGCCCCTTAATTTCGTTTTTTTNTATATATATATATAGATTTATTTATCCATTTGCTGGGAAACTTGGACTTTTTTGCACACTTCCGTGTAGGTTTTTGGCATAGTAGTTTTTAAAACAGATCACGCATTGGATTCTTAAATAGTCATTTTTACTGAGATCGTTTTAAGCTTTATATCTTGTCGTGAATGGGCCCTGGGGCTCTTAATGTCGTTTTTTTTTGTCTTATAAAAATTCAAGAGTCTATAAATAATTACTCTAGGAAACTGAACTCTTTATGTTCATTCCTTCGGGTAGGCGGCCCCAAATTTTTTTGTAATGCACGTTAATAAATTAATTCTCCAAAGCAATTTTACACTATATTGAGAAACATAACTTGAGTACAAAGTAGCACTTATTTTAGAGCCTAGCCCTTTAATGTCGTTTTTTAAAAAGCTTTTAAATTATTATTTTATTTATCTGTTTGCCATGATCTTTGGACTTTTTTTCGCACTTCAGTGTAGGATTCTGGCATAATTGTTTTTAAAACATTTCACTCATAGGATTCTTAAATTGTCATTTTTACTGAGATCGTTGCAACGCACGACCGGGTCTGCTAGTTATTTTATAAAATATTTTTTATGATAATAATATTAAATAAGTAAAATATTTGATTATTGCTTTTATCATTGAAATTAACAAAAACTTAGCTCTAACAACAATTACGATAACGTCTAATCAAAACAAAACTGAAACGAAAAATACCTAATAAGAATTGGCATTCTATTCCATCCAACGGTCTTCCACAAACAGTGAAATCAAAAGCAAACGTTTTTGAGTTATTCTTGGTAGTGAAGAAAGCTGATGGAACCGCAAAATTGATGGCGTCATCACCACTTATTACGGTTTTATTGTCTATTGAAAGTGTAATGTGGCAAGGCGAAGGTGAATTCAGGCAGTGAAACTTGAACACAGATGAACTTGTCACGTTCATAGGACACGTTATGTTAGCGCCATCTATCGTCAACTGTGGGGCTACAGAGGAAATGTCTTTAAAAAGAAAACACAATTACAAGATAACTTAATTTTATGAATTCTGAAGAACAAATAATCATGATTATACCACATTTTTAATTCATTTAAAGAAATGTGTGCGTGTAATAAATATCACTTTTAAGTTGTTGTTTTTAGAAATAAAACATTAAACGTAATTTACCATAAATTTTCGGTAAGGTTAGAACAGCACTATCCAAAACATTTGTCCCAGAAGCATTTGCCCATCTGACCCGTAATTCAGCACCGCTCTCAACTAAATCGGCCGTCCTGTTGAGTACTACCTGATACATTGTACCAACATTGGACACACAGTAACAGAGGCTTGTACTGGGCCTGTCGCATGTTGTCAACGCAGTTGTGCACAACTGAACAATAACAAACAAAATAAAACATATTTTACTGTTGACTATATAAATTATAACTGATACATGTTTTTTTTATTTTTAAAAAATAATAATAATAAGGATAATATTTATTTAATTTTTATTAAAAAGTACTTATGAATTAAAATTATATATACACACATATATATATATATATA
>MUZC01001782.1:139816-153729 GCA_002072015.1 Radix auricularia | reverse complement strand
TTAAAAAAAAAAAAAAAAAAAAAAAAAAAAAAGCTTGATTGCATAAGAACAGTTTTAAAAAAATGTGTATACATGTTATTAAATTATGATTGATAAAATAATATTATTAATTTTATGATGATCATATTGTCTTCATGTATTAGCACAAAATCACACCTTAACAGACACACACAATAACTTCGTATTTCAACCCCTTAAATGGTATCTTACTATGACTGTAAATACAGAAAGTTATATGCGTAAGAAATCGATTTTAAAGTCACAGATCAATAATCGATATTGAATAATGGAAATTCACGTTTTTAATATAGGTTGGTTTTAAATATATTTTACTAATGTAAATTAAATAGTTTTGAAATCAGTTCACATTTTAGAAGATAATTACTTGTAATATTAAATCCACTTGAAGAAAACACCCATTATTCCAGTTTATTAATATGTTAACGAAAAGTTAAAGTGATATCACACCTACGTACACAAACTTTAGAGTGCTATTTAAACATTGACGACCGAGCGGGGTTTCCCCTACAGGTACTACTGGTTTACTGCAAGCAGTAAATTACCATTTTTTATATCTACATAGAAATAGCGTTCTAAAAATTTTGTTAAGTAACAGCTAATTTTATTCACCTGTAATTTATTTCTTATGTATATATGTTATCTCAGAGCTGGAACTGATTATTTAGTTTTGGATCGGTTCATCTGGAAAATTGAATCGATAAGTCGTTTAAATGTCCATTTAATATATTTTATATCAATTGTATATAGATCAAATTTAGTCACGATTCATTGCTTCACGAAATTGATTAGGTAACGGAGATTTAATGGTTTTCTTATTTTGTTACGTAGCACAGAAATTAATTCTGCTTGGAAGAAATATGATAGAAGTACATTTTTGTCTTCGCATTTACGTTTTAAAAAATGTTCTAATAAGAGGGAAAAGTGTGTCAGTAACAAAAATGTAACAATTTATGAATTGAAAATTTTTTAAATATTAAATTCACATACATTAAAATTAATTTTTTCGATTATAGTTATGAATAATCGATTATCCTTTAATTACGCTGCTTTATTGCATTCCTTTAATTATTCTTTAGGTTTTAATAATTTTTAGCAAAACAAGTTTGTAATCAAGTATTTAAATAAAATGTAAGGAACCCATTTGACGCTATGAAATGTTTTTAAATATGTTTTATTTGATAGATAAAAGTATTTATATCTCAATGTAAATTGGTGCTACAGGGAAACTGTATCTTGTGACACTGGACATGTAGTATACTTAAACCCTTTAACTTCATTTATATATATCTAATCGATAAATTAATCGTTAATTTCGGCAGACCAAATATATATATATATATATATATATATATGTGTGTGTGTGTGTGTGGGCGTGTGCGTGTGTGTGTGTGTGTGTATACGTGTGTGTGTGTGTGTGTGTAGTGGAAGCTTGCTTAATGAATTCAATCCGTTCCGGGTTTGTCATTCGTCAAATGAGAAAATCGCTAAATGAAACGCGATTTTAATACGCCTAAATAGGAAATAAGTTAATTTACTCCGGGCAAATATGAAATAGTCGGATAGGAAAGTAAAGTGTTATTACACAGATCATGGGAGTTGTTCTGAATCCATCCCTCTATCCCAATGATGGACTTACGGGCTAAGTCTACCGTTCTCTCTCCTTTGTTATGTAGTATAACAATTCCTCTCTGGTGTCATTGGTAAGAACTATTCTGGTTCTCCCAATAACAGCAAATATGTTAGGATCGATTTTTCCTGCGGTTAACTTCACACTTTTAACTTATACAAAAAATGTTCTCCTGTAACATCACAATTAAGAAGAGAGAAAGTTGTTAAACCATCAGAAAAAAAAATAATACAAAAAATTAATTGAGTGAAATATAACCGAAAAAAAAAAGAAACTTAAAAGAATAAGCAACGAACCAGCCGCTACTTTTCGTTATAATGGCCAATTTTGACTGGCTGCATTTAGGGTATTTTTATGACCAAACGCGCCTGTTCCTTTGCCGAAGCAAAGACTGAATTCGCTCGATAGCAGCGAAATCCCGAAGCAAACGATATGCGCGTTCGTACTACGGATCGTTCGTTTTGCGGACCGTTCGTTAAGTGGAGTGCCACTATGTCTATCTCTATCTATCTATCTATCTATCTATCTATCTATCTATCTATCTATCTATCTATCTATCTATCTATCTATCTATCTGATTGTGTTTCTAATCAGAGCTTATTAAGACAGATTGGCTTATCGCGAGATCACGGGGGGAAACTTTTTGCAAATAGGGCCGCATTTGATAAACGACCTAAGGAGAACAAACATGTATATTACATTTGTGTATTGTGTAGTTAGAGATATTTACATTTTAAAGTTAACAATAAAAAAGATTTATCTTACATTTACCAAATATTAAAATTTCTTAAAGGCGTCAGAGACTTCAAAACTCATTCCAGAACTTTCTATTGTCACCTCAATTTCAGATAAAGGAAATTTTAAAAAACGAGTCTTTTATTTCTTGTACAAATCAAAAACTTCACGGTGCAATTTCTTGCCTTGAAATCGTCATTATTTTTTTAGAAAAATGATTTTGGTGTATTAATAAATGAAGTGATCTCATCATTTTGTTTATGACTCTCTACAGTTCACAATGTTAAGAATGTGTCATTTTAATTTAAAGAGAAACTGTGATTTTAGACAAATAGATCGATTACGCCCAAATAAATTTAAGAATCTGTCTTAAAATAGGAGGTGACTTTTTATGCAAATATTTGTCACTTTTAGTCGAGGAAAGAGCTTGAAACTGGACATTTTTTATATTTTTTTAATTAATTTTTTTTTTAAATTTTATGATTACCTATTTATGACTATTATAACTATTTTAATGGATTAATTTGTAGTTATTGCATCACCATTTTCTATTGTGATCCGATAAAAAACCATTCCACAAATAAATAAACAGTAGAAATAGCAATACCAGAAATATGCAACGCATTGTATGTTTGCTACTAGTCAAAACGACTAACTCAGCCGAATCTCCATTTGTTTAAATATAAAGCTGACTTAATGTTTATCATATTATGTCAAACTCATTATTTAGAATTCCTAACATGTGGTATTTTCGATTTTAAAAAAAATAGAAATTAATATTCGATAAAATGTGTTTTTTTATTATATAGATGTTTCCCATTCCTTCTGCTTTCTTTCTTTTCCTGAATTAATGTAAGGGCGTGATGACATATACATACAAGTGAAAACAAAACAAATGAAGATAATGATAGCAAACACAAGACAAGTTAACCTGCGATAATACATAATGTTATGTCTGATTCGAGCGTTAGTCATGTAAACAGAAAATCAAGTGAATTATATTTACAATTAGATTTTTAAAGTTATTTTAAAATAAAATTATGTGTAATACATAAAAAAATCTGAAATTTTAATATATTATCTAAATAATTACTTTAGTGGTGAATTTAACCACATGCACGCAAACACACACACACACACATACACACACACATACACACAAAATATATTTGTATTTCTTAATGTAATGCCATTTAATGCGTCTTAAAATGTCCTTATACAACTCAAACTCTATAGATCTAGATCTAATTCTTTTGAGGAGACTGAACTTTTACAACACAATTTTGCAATTCTAGCCTCTAATTTACATAATAAAATCTGATTTGTTTCCATTCAGTTACGTTTTGCATAAGATTTCAAAATTTAGAAAATGTGTTTGAAATTATAAAAAAGCTACAATAACATATATTAAAAACCCCACCCCTAAGTTATGTCACAAAGTGGCTGACCAAAATATGTTCCTAACACCTACAAGGAAAGTGTAGTAAAAGGTTTACGAAATCTCGGGTGTTTGAAAATTTTGGAAATTTCGGAGACAATAACAGCACAGAATACAGACGAGAGTGACCCATCGTTTTATCGATTTTGATTCTTGAACTATTTCTTCATTAGTAAAAACATTTGGAGTTGGAAAGGTTATTTTGGATCTAACCAACCAGAAGTTTTTCAATATTAAATAAACAAGATCAATAAACAAATTAGATCAACTTTCATCGGCGTTGAAAACCTACAGAAACAATAATAAGTTCATGAGATTGAGGGACAAGTTCATGACATTAAATTCGACTGGTCAATGTTAATTACTAATTTTATTTCTAAAACAAGTTTGTTATAATAAATTTCACGTCTACGTCAGGTATAATATACATTTCTATTACAAAATATTTTCCAAGGAGACCCCTTTTAACCGAAATATAACGTTATTACGACTATTAAGTTTTTAAAATTAAAATGTATTATTTCGTATATAGCGAAGGTGTATAAATATGTATTTTTTTTAAATTTTGGGTTGGAATAATTAAAATAAGAGAATAACAAAGTATAACTATTTTTTTGCAAACAAAGTCTAAGTTCTTTTCGGAATCAGCTAAAGTAAATTTGTTTCCTAGTCTTATCTATCACAGACTCACCTTCTGTAAATAGGAAAAGGGGAGCGTTCTATATTCCGATAAGAACGTACTGATGTGTTACATAGAACTTAAAGGTCACGGCTACGAGGGACCACTATATTCCCATCCAGTTTTGTGCAACAAGCTAGTGTCATGTATCCCAGGGAACTAACCTGCTTTTTTTTTTTTTAAAGATTTGTTGTTGTTTTTGCAATTAAAGACACTGTCCTAAAAATACTGTCTGAATTTATACAACCTAAATAGAAGTGATATTCGAAGTGTAATATTTTAAGCATTTAGCTTTTAAAAGGTGGATTTACGTTTTTTAAATTTGAAAGATATATACTCAAGGTGATGTAATTAATAAACCAAACCATGGGTAAATATATATATATATGTGAAGAGTCTTTCATGTCATTTCGATTTTTTAAAAAATTTAAAATATGGATATAGACTCTTTTTAAAAAAAATGTATAATAAAACATTTGGAACACATATTAGTAGAGATTTAATAGAAAAGTACAGAATCAAAGTAATTTATTGAACAATTGCTAAAGTAATTAATATTTATGTTAGTAATTTGACAAGTTATTTTAAATGAAATTTGCAAATTTTATGTTATATATGTAAAACATTCCAAGGAATACTATACACTAATCACCTGTCATACGTATATCATAAAAAATAAATTTAATACAAAGTAAAGAATTTTAAAATAAATTGTACAAAGCTGGATAGATTTTTAAGAGTGATGACATCTAAAATTGCTATATTGTTTTATATGTTTAATTGGATAAAACATGCACTCAATTTTAATTGTGAATTCAGAAACACATACACAAAAGTAACATACATTTGCATAATTTATTTCTGGTTTATGTACCAGTCAAGTTTACCTCTTCCGTAATAACATTTTTTAAACATAATAATATACACTTTTAGAGCTTTCTTTATTATGAAAAAATGTTACAATATTCACTAAATTGTCATTATTAAAAAAAACTACTTTTGACTTGACAACATTTAAACAATTTTAATATACAATTTTTGTATGTATTTATTGCTAGGTTGTTAATGAAAAATGTTATCACTTTTTTTCTATAGACCAACAAATATATTAACTCTATAATCAATTATAAAATACAACAAAGGAAAAGAAAAAAGTACAACGCAATAATCATTCTAATATAATTACAATGCTTGAAATGCTGTAACGAGAAGCAATGCAGACCCAATTTTAGCAATTTGAAAGTTTCTTTTTCATGCTTTTTCAAATTCATAAATATTAATATGGTAACGCATATATGTATGAGTGAGCAATTATATTTTAAAATAGTCTATAGTTCTTAGTTTATGTTAAATTTGTTGAAACTAGTGGTTGATAAATACATGATCTTATTTAGCAAATAATATTTAGAAGTCTTAGTCAATTAAATTAATTTGAAAACACATATTTATATGCAAACAATGACTTCCAAATTTCAAAGATCCACACATAAAAAAATATAAAATAATAAAAGTATATATATATATATATATATATAAGTTTTTTAAAAAATGTTTTTTTAAAAATATAAAAAAATAATGAAAAATATTTCTTGGGCTTAAAATATTTTTAAAATTTAATAAATAAATATAGTTTAATATATAATTAATCTCAAAGCACAATTAAAAATCAGTATTTTTGAAATAAGTAATTTGAATTTTTAAAAAGTTAATGAAACGAAAATATATTGATTTTTATGAGAAAATATTTACATGCACAGTGTAATCTAAAACTGACTTTTATCTGTCAAGGCTGTATTGATATATAAAAGCGATTATTTTGAAAATGTATGGCTCCAACACCTTATACAGCTATAACTTTCACAAAAACTTTGGACTCCTGTGCTGAAATATGTGTAATATCTATAACAAAAATAATGTTTAAAAATAGCTTTATAAAAAGTACATACCTTCTAATTAGATTTTATTTTTTAATCGGAATTTTACAGTTCTAAGTCACTGTAAGCAATATATAAAAAGTCCACTTTTTCATAGTTTTTGGATGTTTTTAACCTCTTAACGTCACTTAATTAAATATCCTCCAAGCTCGTTATTATCCTCTTGCAATGTGTGATATAATTGTCTTTTATAGCAAGGGGTCTGTGGTTGTCATCGTTAAATATTTTTCTCGATTTGAACGTTGGTATTTCATGATCATTTCTTTTCTCCCGTAGAGGATTTATACCTATATAGAAATGGTATTATCTAGATGACAGATTTATCAAGTTTGTATCATTTATTACAACCATATTTCTTTCAGTTGAATAGAGTTAAAATGTACCTTTTTACAAATATATATATATATATGACTTACATTGGTAAAAAATATTGAATAGAAAATCACTGAATAATTTAACTCACCTTCTAATTGAAAATATATTTTGAACGCTCTGGAAAACGAAAAACCAAAATATATATTGGAACATTTTATGAAAAGTATTCATTTGATGTGTCTAAAAGTTTAGATTATTATGAATCTTTCATTCTTCATTTTTTAAATTAAAAAAAGCTATTATTTTTTTTGAAACGTTTATAACATAATGTAATTTACATTCTGTTAATTGCCTTATAATATAAAGTAAATCAATAAAAGTTTAATTTACTAGAAAAACTATAAGTGATTAATTAAATATGAACAATCTTAAATTTAATCTTATTATTTTCTAAAATAAAACAATTACATCGAATAAATTTAACGTAATAACAAATTTAAAATTTCATTTTAACATGCAATAAATTTTTATATTTTTAATAACGCTTTAAATGTCTCCTTTTAAATAACTACGCAGAGATACAAATGTGATAATATTTAGTATAAGTGATGTATGGGTCTAACAGACAATATAACCAGCCAAGCTGAGCAATCATTCACATGAAACGGAGGTAACCGTTAAAAGCACAAAACGGCCCTGGCAAGGAATAACGTTATCGGATATCGGTGTTCATTCAGTTATAAACATTGCATTGGGTTAATGGATCCGAAACTTTCATCTTCATTTTGTAATGCAATAATTCATCAGAAAGAATGGTTCTTTTCTGGTTTAGATTTTACAACTGCCATTAGCTTAGTACCCTTTTCATTTTGGTATGCGACGCAATACAATCAGCTTAAGCAAATTTTACGAATATTTATATCTACATTAGTTAATACTTTAAAACAGAAGTGAGCGTGTTATTTTTGGGAAATTATTATACATGAGCCCCAATTTTGTAAAAAAAAAATGACTTTGTCAGTGATGGTTCAAATAACCATTAAAAATAATTTAATCGTTTGCACTTTTAAAAGGGTAATTGAAATTTAAATGGTTAATACTTGCAGTTCAAATTTACTTAGAAAAATATGAGACTGAAAAGCATGTAATATTTACGTTTCCAATTAAATAGAATTAATCACGCTACTGATTCTGTTAGAGAGATGTTTTGTTTTGATGATATTTTCACTTTGAAGAGCAATACCATTACTCAAATTTCAATTTTAATATGAACATTTGCATAACACACCTGAAGTAATATCAACAAAAAAAAAATCTGATCATATTTTTTTTTCTTTGAAACTTACTTTTCTTGTTCCTGGAAACTATCAATATCACCAGTATTATTATCACAATGAAGATGACGCCGGCCATAATACACAGTCCAACAATATAGAACTTTGTTTGAATATCTGCTTTAGTTTCATCTAAAGAAACAGAATTTTGATTTAAAATATAATTTACTATAGTTATTGAAAGTATATATTTTAAGAGTGCACACGATTTTTTTTAATTGTTAAGAAAATAAGATTAAAAACTAATCAACTCACATCTTTCTTTTTTTTTCTTACATTTAATATTTTAATAGAATAAGACAGCAACGACGATAAAAGTGTGAAACTAAATTAATGAATGTTGTAAGTCATGCTTTTAGAGTAAGTTATATACACACTTTTGTCATGGTCAATATGGTAGAGCAGGACAGAAACGGTGTTGTCCAAACATTCAGATTCTGGGAGAGCGTTACATGTACAAGAGATGGCTTTAGCTTCCTTAGATATATTTAGTATCAAAATCACAAAATCAGCTTCTGTATGAAACATACAAAGGGGAAAAAGTAGTAATGAAATACATACAGCATATGACATGCATTCTCTCCCTTGATGTATTAGCTAATAGTGTTAGCGTTGAGCCCAATTTCATGTTCCATTATTATCATTTTTTGTCTTCTTTTAATAAAATATTATCTTTATTATTATGTAGTAATTAAAAGTGCATTGTGATATTATACCATTAATACAAAACATAAATGTAACTAACTTTTAGTAGAGTTATATTCTTAAAAATAGCTTATTTAGAATAACTCATATGAAAATCATATCTTTAGCTAAGCATTTTAAGATTGTCATGTCAGATGATTTAATACATTTCCTCTTTCTTACTTGGAACATTTCGATATGTATTTTCACACATTAAGTACAAATGTTTATTATATTGAAATCCTCCTTCAATCTCGCAGACGACGGTTACTAATCCTTCATGAACACAAATTTTATTTGATTTAGGTGTAAGTTTGACATTGTCTGTTATGCTCCAGATACGAGGACCAGTAGAAGATTATTAAAAAAGAAAAAAAATACAGTAAACTATCATATTTGTCAAAACTTTTATATAGTTTCAATTGTTACCAATTCAAAATTTTAAAAAATATTACATTTCCCAAATAAGTGTTATTTTCAAATAAATATTTATAATGTAATTTTAATTTGTTTAATCGCGTGAAGTTAAAAAATAAAAAAGTAATATGATTGGGACATAAAATTATGTTATTCCTCTATCGAAATGTAATTACTAAGTAGTTATACATCATAACACCCAGTTAATGGGGTAATAAATGAAGGATGTTAAATACTGATTCAAACCATAAAACCAATACATTCACGTGTACATACACAACTACAGTCTCTCTCTCTCTTTCTCTCAAACACACACACACCCCTATACACAATCACACAAATGCACAAATTAAAGTTAGCATGATATTTTTCCTATACAATGTACATACCATATTTCTATCCATATGTATATTCTAATTTTTGTTGATTTGGAACCATGATTTGGCATATTTGTAGTAAAAATAAGTATTTACTTATATTAAAATTCAAAAAATCAATGTATTAAATTATACGGATGCTACAGTTTGTATTAAAATTAACCATACAATGTTTATATCCTTTTTCACTAGTTTTATAAATATAAAACCACGTTTATAGCAAGGCTAAAAGAGTTGTATTTCGCAGATTAGTTAATAAATACACACACACACACAAATATACACACAGAGATATTAAAAATAGGAGAGAAATAATTTTCTTTTTTTAAATTTTAAAACACATCATCTTCCAAAATTCACTATATGTAACACTTTCCTTTTTGATTGTTGAATTTATAATATATCATCACATGTATATTGATATACTTCCCTTTTGTATTTAATTGCATTTGCCTTATATTTTATTATTTTATATTATTTTAAAATTATATTTTATCTGAAATCTTCATTGTTATTCTACTATAGACTTCGTAACTCAATAAATACTTTTTAAATATATATATATATATATACTGTGCACATTTTTTGATTTACGACAAATTACCTTTGACATTGACTGATTTACTTATCATTGTCCAAACATACCCAAAAATTGAGTTGTTAGCGTAGCACGTGATATTGAAGATTCTAGAAGAAGAAATTGGTACATCAAATGGGAACTCGTTCTTCACTGTCCCTGACTTGAGTTGAGTCGTTGAATGGTTGAAGATGATGAAAACATTGGCTTGCGGTTCACTGTCAGACACGACACACTTCCCAAGTACATGGACGATGTTGTTGTCACACATGACGTTATCTTCATTGTACACAATCATCTTCACATCGTCGGGACCAACTTTGTTGACATTTTTATGAAAAATTGAAAAAGTGAGTTGACTCTAATTTTTTAAATCTATGTGTCAAATGGGTAATATGCATAGATTCACTTATTTCTTAAGTACTATACAATAATATTAATCTGTACTTTTGCATCAAAAATTTAAAGCCAGTAAAGATCAGTTACATGGAAAAACATTTTACGCTTGGAGTTTGTTGCTTACATACATTACCTCAGGTGTATGACGTTTCAAAATTATAAACTATATAAATATTTTAACATTGGTGATACTCTAATAAATGGCGTGTTACAGTTGTTTGTTGTTGTTTTTTTTTAATTTTTTTATATTTTTTTTTTTATTTAGGAAGTGGGTGTCATCCTATCTATTGGGTAAAAATATTAAAATATTAACGGGCCTTAAATCTCTATAAATGTCCTAGAGAAATATGTAACTGTTTAACTCACATGCTATGTTAGGCTTATAATAGATGTGACTTGTCCAGTTCAAATGATTGGAGACTGTGCATCTCAAATTGCTTTGAACTTTTAAGAAAATACATTTTTACATTAAGAAAAATTGAAGAAACTTAAAGAGGCATGTAACTACTATTTTTTTTAAAAATGGCATTTAAACGAATACAGAATTATTAAAGCATTATTTTTTAAAATTATAAATTGAGATACCTTTTATCTAGTTAATATTTTAAAAATAATCATTCAAAAAGATTTTATTAATATTACTGGATTGATAAAGTATGATGATAAATTTCAAATATTAAAAGAAGTAAATCGTGTCTTATCAATTAAAGATATAAATTGATGAATAATTCTTAAATTATGTAAACAATCAGACCTCGCTAAGCTGACATCGAGGGGACCCAATAACAATAAAAATCGACTTACTGGTTTTCATGTCAGGGAATATGGCGTAAAGGGAGCAGATTTTTATCGAATTAATTCGATAAAAGGGGTTTTTTTCTACTTAGGGAAAGTTATATATATATATGCGGCTGGGTAGCGAATAGTGCAATAGTGCGCTAGCCTCACAAGCTGAGGGGCGTGGGATCGAGCCCACGAATAGCCACTATAAAATGTTGAGAAATGACTAACGCTAATAAAGTCCTCCGCTGACCTGGAGAGGAATGGGCGCCGTCATCTTCTATTACCTCGAGAATATTCTAATGGAAACATTAGAATCCCCTACGACCTCTGAAAAAGAGGTTATGGGACTAAAAAAAAATATAATTATTATAATAACCCCTTTTCAGATCATGACGACCGTGCCTCGGGTTCTTGCCTCTGTTCGACAGCCCAGTGCAAAACCACTTAGACCACATATATATATATACATAAGTATTATGGAAGTTAACGATTAACGACCGTTAGTGCATACCTGTTACCTCAGATTGTTCAGCTTGGCAGTTTAAATTTAACGTTTACAGTCGACAAATGTATACAATACTTTTTATCTTTAAAAAACCGTTATATAATTCTAAGAGTTTTAAGGTGTTTACCGTGGGGAAAAGGGTTAAGTGTTTACTTATATATTAGGACGTACATTACAGTTCACATTTTTTTTAAATTGTTTTTTTTACATATATTCCTACAGTTGAGTGATCTGCGGGCAACAAATCTGAGGATTTCGTCCGGACTATTTAATGTCTCATTTGCTGACCACGTGACTTTGCTGGGTATAAAACTGTTGTTCTTGTTATAGCATGTGCATATGTTTGTCTCATTTTCCTTGATGTATTCATTGACTTGACAGTCATTTGAAAGTGCAGCTTCTGGAACAGCTAATAAATAGAAGTGTATACTTATAAAGAAGACCTGATAAAAAAGTACATCGCATTCAAAATTAGAGTTATCTAATTTTCCATACCTCTCTCTTTCTTTCTCCCTATCTCTGTCTCTTTCTAAAATTATCTGTATAAACACGCATATATATATATATATATATTTATATATATTTATTTATTTATTTATTTATATTGATAACTTTCATATAAGGCATTAAAAACAGAGATACACTAAATATTAATCATTTAAGTTAAAATTAAATCTATAAAAATATGCTTATTTATATTTAAATATCTCGATTGGAGAGGATTCAGCATTTCTTTTGATGGCAAATGTGATATTTGAGGATGTATTTGGATACATAGCAACTCGAAACTTATGAGTTCCAGGTCCAAGAATGTCAACTGACACTGAATAGGAACACTCTGTACGCATGTAACCGTCAGGATTTGACGGATCGTGCATGTAAGTTATAGAGCCATTGTTGAATTCAGATAGTGCAGTGTTCTGTTAACATATACGTTGATGCCATTTTTTGGTTAAATTATATCATATCAACTATAGAAAATGAGTTTTCAGCTATCTTATTGATAATGAATTTAATTATCAATTTTTTTTTCTTTAAATGAGAATTCTACCGTTTATTAAATTACAATGTGATTGTAAGTTTAACAAAAACATATACAAATAAAAAAAAAAAAGATAAAATTATACCATTACGAAACTAATTTTGTAACAATGATAATTTGATTCGAGTATTATTATAACTCATCCATATCAGATATATCTAGCATCCCAGAATATATGCACGAACTGGCATGGCTAAACAATGATATGGATTACGTTTTCCTAATTCTATTAGAATATGTCCTAGTTAAATATATTTTGATGTTTGCAAACTCTATTACATTTGTTATGATGAGAAATACTCAGATTGCTTCTGGAAAAACTCTTTGAGAGCTGCATTTTATTTTAATGTATCTTTCATTTAGGAGAGAAGGGTTTTGACATGTTGGGCTTTCTGCAGGAGCTGAAATAAATGCATACATCAGTGAAATGTCATCAAAATTTCTTTCAAGAGATGTACAACTAAAAGAAGTAATAAATAAACAGGTTAAAAAAAATACATTTTTTAAAATGAAAATCACAAGCAGGTCTAAGAAAGTAATCACAAACAGTAATTTTATAAGGCGTTAATATCGCATTGAAATATACTTAGAAACTAACCAAAGGCGGTAATAGCGTAAGACGTTGTTATCAATTTTCTCGGATTATAATTCGCTTGACAGCGCCAAGTCACGTTGCTATGTGACAATGCCACTGACTTGATGGTGAGTACACTTGTCACTGTTGTTGAGTTTGAAGAAATGTTTGCCCGTACATCTTTAGGGTCAGATTATCAGATTCCACACAGTTGGCCCCGCCAATGAAGTCGCAGTTAAAAATCGGATTTTGGTCTTTCCACCAGGATATGGAAGACACATTTCCATAGGGAACAGTACATGTGAAATAGCTGTTCCAACAGGAACCCAAATAGCGAGAGAAATTCCTGAAAATATAGCATATACAGATACTTTAAAACAAAAAATTTAAAAAATATAATATGATACATTTATGGATATGTATATATCTATCTATCTATCTATCTATATATATATATATATATATATATATA
>MUZC01001782.1:100780-138540 GCA_002072015.1 Radix auricularia | reverse complement strand
CTTTGTTAGTGTAAGTTATAGACCCAGTATAGCATAACTTATCTACTATTACTCCTACTCAGTAGGACAGGATGCAACAAGGAAAGAGTTGCTACCTATTAGTACAACCCTAGACAACTAGTCATATAGGTGCTGGTGTCTATACCCCTATAGACCCAGTATTCAACATTGGGGGCTCGACCGAAGCTAATTGCAGTCAGGGCTTTGTACTTGTGGACCATAAAGCAAACGATTATTTATATTTTGCTTATTTTTGTATCCTGTGTCTTTAGCAGATATTCCATGATAAGTTTGTTAGCTTTTATATTTTTTAAATTAATATTATAATATGACAAATTTTGTAAAATATTTTTTGTAATACTAATTGCTCTTCATTTTATACCAAAATAGCGAAACACTCTCTTCACCACGTGTTGTGTGTTGTTGCCCCGCCCAAGGGAGACTTCAGCCTTCTTAAATAACAAGGTCGGGACAGGCCAAGGGTACGGACAGGGTCGGAGGTCACCTCGCCTCCCAGCGTTGGGCAGACAAAGGCAAAGCAGGGCTCAAGTGAAAGGTTAGTTGTCCGTACTGCTTGCACTTAACAGCCACACACTATTTAGTAACTAGCGGAGTGTTTACAGGGTAGTTGGTAGAACAGTTTATTGATGTTTATGTATTTTAGCATGAACTAGGAATGTTTTAGTCTAAGACCGTATACCTGGAAAAAGCGATTTACGCTAGGGTCTTTTTCTCAAGCATTTTCTTACTCTTTAGATTTTAGCGGATAGGCTAACAGTTGCCAGTTGTAATTTTATTGTCCTGTAGTTGATTGACATACCGTTTATCAATTGATTGTGCGTTCATTAGTGGCCGTTTCGATTGTTGTCTCGCGTGATCGACATAGCGACAACAATGAAAACAATACAAGAACTCCGAGAAGAAGCCATCGAAATAGGGCTTAAGGGGAAAGAAATTAATAGATATATACAAGATGAAAAAATTCGTCTGGAGAATAAAGAAATAGAAGAAAAACAACGAATAGCAGAAAATGAAAGGAAAAACAGGGAAATGGAGATTACTAGAGAATTGGAGTTAAAGTCACCTCAAAAGCCGAAAGGATACACTTACGAAGGGAATAAGGACTTTTACAACAAATACAAGAATCACAGACAAGGAAGACCACAGACAAAGCAAGATCGACATTTCTGACTACAAAATGTAAACAACGAATGCGTTCAACACTGTAACGCTTGCAAACTTAGCATCAATGCAGCAAATGTGCCTATACCTTGCAGACGAAATACACTAAACAGTATGGACGCAAAAGAAAATATTCGCAGTAAATCTTTAGGCAAATTACAATTTAGTGAGGGCTTATTATTTGACAAAAAAGTATCAGTTTTAAGAGATAGTGGATGCAGTATAATAGGTTGTAGAAAATCTTTAGTACCTCAAAGCAATTATTCACCAGAAAAGTTTATCTTGAAACTAATAGACGGCACGGTCCGGCAGTTCTCTACCGCGCACGTGGATATAAAGACGCAGCACTTAACGGGGACATTCCTGGCCGCTTTGTTTGACGACCCAGTGGCGGATCTAATCGTGGGAAACGTACAAGATGCCACCGACTCGTGTTTACCAGCCGGCGCAGTGACCCGTAGCTCAGCGAAACGGGCGAACAAAGAGAAACCATTGTCACCGCCCCACCAAAGCATTCTCACAGTTAGTACTGACCTCCATCAGGATCAGTTAAATGACCCTGACATACAACACTTGTGGGAAGCCGCTAAACTCGGCACGCAGCAGTTAACAAAGACAGGAGCTGTAACATTTGTTGAAAGAGATGGTCTATTGTATCGAGATTTCATTTACCATTCAGACCACTCTAAAGTAGATAGCAAACTTGTCATACCTACAAACAGAAGACAGATAGTATTAGAAACGGGACACTCCTCGCCGTTAGCTGGACACATGTCCATTCGTCGCACTAGAGATAGAGTTTATTCAGAATTTTTTTGGCCTCATGTAGACAAAGACATTAAGACGTACGTTAAGTCTTGTCCAACATGCCAAAAAGCCAGACCGGCAGGCCATGTCCGTAAAGTAGAATTAGGAACAACGGAAGTTGTAGGTACACCATTCACAAAAGTAGCCATAGATATAATAGGACCGCTGCAGTTAACAGACAGAAAAAATAGGTATATTTTAACCCTAGTAGATACAGCCTGAAGATGGCCCGAAGCTGTAGCGTTAAAGAATATAACGACAGAAGATATTCAAGAAGGACTATTCAGTATATTTTGTCGAATAGGGTTTCCCCACACAATACTGTCTGACAACGGACCACAGTTTAAATCGGACATATATCACCAAGTTTGCAGTTTTTTTAATATCCAACCAACTAAATCATCTATATACCATCCTCAAAAAAATAAACAAGTGTCAGGCAAAAATATACTATGACAAAAATACAAAAAACAAGGACATACAAGAAGGTGATCATGTACTGATACTAAAACCAAAAAAAGGCAACAAACTGATGCTGCAATGGGAAGGTCCTTTTCTGGTAGATAGGAAATTATCGAAATATAATGTCCGAGTGAGAAAGGGGAAATCAGTGAAAACGTATCACGTAAATAGACTGTGGAAATTTCACGAAAGGGAAACGAACAACCCGCCCACAGCTACAATGCAAACGGAACAAAATCACATTTTGCAAGGATCACTTGCATCGGTTGTTAACGAAACCGATGACTATGAAAACGAATGGGATGCAGAAGTAACGAGAGTACCAACCCTGGATTCACATGATCATAAGGAGTCAGTCAATGATTTTAGCTTTAATCAAAATTTAACACAAGGGCAGATAACCCAACTAAATAGTCTATTGTCAGAGTTCAACTCGGTTATCTCCGACATCCCCGGAAAAACAAACCTAGGATATCATACCATAGAAGTAACCTCAGACACACCAATCACCCTTAAACCATATGCCATACCCTATAATTTACAAAATGTGCTTGCAAAAGAAATAGAACAGATGTTAAAATTAGATGTTATTGAGGAATCTAATTCACCTTACGCGGCACCTATAGTTTTAGTTAAAAAGAAAGATGGGACAATTAGGACTTGTGTAGATTATAGGAAACTAAATTCAGTTACTAAATTTGTAGCTGAAGTTATACCAGATCAGGAAGAAATAATGTCCAAACTTCACAATAGTAAATATTTCAGCAAGCTTGATTTAACTAAAGGGTATTGGCAAATACCATTAGATGAGAGAAGCAAAGCTTTAACAGCATTCAGAGTACCATCGGGGTTATACCAATTTAAATACATGCCTTTCGGCCTTGCTACGGCCCCACTTACATTTAACAAAATACTCAGAAAACTTTTTAAAGGGATGAGACAGGTCATAACATATTTTGATGATATTTGCGTATTCTCCAGCAGCTGGGAAGATCATATAAATGAGTTAAGAGAAGTATTCCGCCGACTTAAGGAAACCTTCAAAATTAGAATTGGGTAACTCTACCATAAGATTTCTTGGGCACGTCGTGGGAGACGGTGTTTTAAAACCAGACCATGATAATGTTGAAAAAATTTTGAAGTTGCAACAGCCAAAAACCAAGAAACAGGTCCGTAGTCTAGTAGGTTTGGCCTCATATTACAGTAAATTTATCCCAGGGTTCGCGACACTCACAGCCCCGCTAACAAATCTAACAAGAAAAGGTAAGTCAAATAAAATAGAGTGGACTGTTGAGTGTGACAGTGCATTAAGGACAATTCAGTCTCTCCTTTCCAGTTATCCCATCCTTATGCTGCCTAACGTTCATCTGCCATTTGTTGTCAGTACAGATGCGTCGACAACAGGTATAGGCGCATGTTTGATGCAGGAGAGGCGAGGAGTACTCCACCCGGTAAAGTACATAAGCCGAAAACTACTAGATCGTGAGTCAAGATACTCTACCATTGAAAGAGAGTGTTTAGCTATTGTATGGGCAGTTAAAAAACTATATAGGTACCTCTTAGGCTCTAAATTTCAATAGCAATGTGATCACAAGTGCCTTAGTTACCTACAAACATCTAATTTTGCCAACCCAAGAATCTGTAGATTGGCACTATCGCTCCAGGAATTTGTATTTGATATTAATTACATTAAAGGTACTGAAAATGTGGTAGCTGATTTTTTATCCAGAAGTCATGACTGAGATACGTTTATAAGCTTTACTCAGATGATTTTAATACTTATATCATGTTGTCATTCTTACTTAAGAATGTCATTGGCTTAAACAGTGTATGATACATAAGGACATGACTTATAAATCAAATATTGCTATGTCAATATTTAATATGTAATATAAAGTACATATCGTACTTAGTGATAATAAGTTTGAAAATGCTAATACTATGTTCTCTTCTATTTCTCGTTACAGATAAAATAAGATGTTACACATTCTTAAATGTATTAAGTTAAGATTTAATAGTCTGTATAATTTACTAATGTTGTATGTTGCATTTAATGAAATATAATTTTAAACTTCATTACAAGATTGTATTTGATGCATTTATAACTCTATGATGTTATGTTGTCATTTGATTTATAATGTTTTTGTATAATTTGTACTTTAGGTGTGACAATACAAGTATTGTCAAAGAGGAAGAGGGGAGGAGTGTTGAGTGGTTGAGTCCCTCAATAATAGATTGAGAAGTTTAATTATTTTAGAACCGTTGGGGATAGGTGTTAGACCCAACCAACGTATGTTTAATTCTGTTAGGGACGCGAAGTTAACTTTGGAGGGACAAAGAGTAAAGTTGGGGACGCTGGTGAAAGGTCGCCTACAGTTTATAAGGGCGAAATGTGATATTTAGGCTAGCCATTTTTGTAGGGATGCTACATTGTTTTTGCAAGGACAAAGTCTGATAGTCGATGTTGAAGGGGGTCACCAAAAAGTTACTGGGACTTAGGGTCTGACCAACCAGAAGAAAGTTGGCACAGGTACCACCCAGAACTATTAAGATTCTACCAATAGAATTGCTAGAAATGTAGGACGGACGCCGTCATGGCATGGCCAGGGCTCCTTATATACTCTACCCAAATCTTAAGGTGTTCTCTCACTCTCAGAAGAACACAGATCACTCTTAGACCTAAGGTGATAGGACTGTCGGGAGTTGTGAGCCTAGCTGAGAAGTCTGTTTTCAGGTTTGAGTAGTTATAGTTAGAATAGTTCAAATGTATTGAGTATAGGTTAGGGTTAAATGCTTATCAGTCTTATTTATGTATTGATGAAATTGATGTATTTATAGTCAGTTAAGGCTTGTCGATATTATTGTTTTCAGCTAGTATAGTAACGTTAGTACTAGTAGGTTAGAACTACTAAGTAACACTACAGAGGAGCAGACCAGGCAGAAGACGTTCTGGTGTTAAGAGGAAGGGACAAGGTGGCCTTGCCTCACGTGTGAGACCCATTGAAAGAGGACCATCGCGTTGACCAACCCTAGCTGTCGCTCAGTACTAGTGGCATTGCGTGACCACGGACAGACGTCAGGGGAAGACACCGCCCGATCCAATTGGGAGACGATACGCTTGACTGCGGAGCGGTTGAAGCAGCGACGATAGGCGACCCGTCAATCATCTACTCGACCCACCCCACTGACCAGGGAAGTCGGGTAATGTTCATAGATTTGTCTTAATTAGTTTGTCAGTGTACACATTGAGTATCTGTTTGTTTTATTTGTTGTTAATTCTTTAGTATTAAATGTCATTATTCTCTGTTATATTCACAGAGGCGTTTTTTTGAGTTATTCGTATAGTCTTATAGTTAAGCTTTGTTAGTGTAAGTTATAGACCCAGTATAGCATAACTTATCTACTATTACTCCTACTCAGTAGGACAGGATGCAACAAGGAAAGAGTTGCTAACTATTAGTAAAACCCTCGACAACTAGTCATATAGGTGCTGGTGTCTATACCCCTATAGACCCAGTATTCAACAATATATATTTTTTGAAAGGTTTGTCAGAAAACATAATTAAATATTAATTCAATACTGACATAAGCCCTGTTTCAATTAAAAATAAGAAGAATTATTAATCGTTATTAATTATTTATAATTTATCTATTTAAGAATACAATATTGTAAAAATTACTAATTATATTGCTTTTTTTTATATTTTTAATTTTCATTCATTATGTATTTTTTAAACTAATCGAATAGGCAATGTTAGGACAAACATACTGAAAGTGTAAATTTCTTTTTTTTTCCTTTCAAAATTTTATTCTATGTTTAAGAAGATTCTTAAAGTGCTAACGCACTCTCGTTACGATTTCATACTTGAGATTACATACCTGAGTTCGTCTAAATTGCAAAATAGGATCCCTATTAATGTTTAAATCTTTTACCTAGATACTTGACCATATTTTTGTTGTTTAAAAAACCCACAAAATTCACATTGCATCGTAAGTTCCTGTTTTTCCTAAAATAATTTTTCAAGAACGGATTTCGAATCTTGGTTTACTTATAAAACCCAGTAAGATCACGATGAAAAATCGGAATCGAAAGTTATTTTTATTTTTTCTATTTATATGACTTCATTTGCAAGGAAAAAAAAACTAGTTTTCTGATATATTATCTTTGAAATACAGACGCTCCATCTACGCATAATTTAGTTGCGTCCACAGACCATGAAGAATGATCAATTAGCAAATGATGGAGCGTACGCAGACCATGGCTATGAAGGTTCCACGCATCACCAAGCAGCCTATTTAATGTTAGGTACCCATTCGGAGCTGTGTGGACTTAAGGACGCCCTAGGAGGCCCCGAGACTTGACATAGATTCGAACCCGTGACGATTCATACACTCGCCGAGCGCGCTGCCACTTACACCCCCTCCAATATTACGCCACAAAGCTTTAACCGCCCCCCCCCCCTAAAATTTTTTTTTAAAAAGCAAAATTTTCTAATTGTAAAATAGTGTTTCAATTTTTTTTTAACATATAAATATGTGTTTAATGTATGTGTGCAATCTTTTTAATATCGTAGCTAGGGGTGTAAGTGAGACACATGTTTAAAATCAGGCCGGGCCATTTGGATAGTTTTTTTTACTTGAAATGCGGCCGGATCGAATTTGTAAGAGTACGGGATTCTTAATATGCCGGAGCTAGAGTCATTATATATACATAATTTATGAAGTTGAATTCTGCCGATGCTTGATTTGTAAAAACAAAATGGCGGGAATCCCTATTAGCCGGAGCCAATTTCTGGTACATCCACAATCACAAGTAGGGCTGTCACTATTGTTAAAAAAGCTGTGTATTTTTCGCCATCAAAACAGCTATAGAATACAGCCTAGCCACCATCCATTCTCCTAATTTCACACAGTATCCATATGCATACTTCCAAAACATACTATTGTGTTCTAAAAATATTTATTTTTGCAGTAAATGCATTCGCCATACTCATGAATTACAAATAAACATTCGAACAAAATGTCAACAACGATGACGTAACATTCAGTAAGGTCATAGTGCCCAGCAGTTGGAATGTTAATGTCCGCTAGGCGGCGATATATGTTTTATCTAAAGTTAGTGAGAAAATGATTTTAAAAAAAAATAATAAAAGTGGTTAATATCAATTTTATGCAGCATTTACACAACTTGCTTTGCGGTTATTTTAACCATCTGCACGGCATCTGCTAGAGAACTATGTGGCCGCGCAACCACGCAGACTTAAAGCAACATTAGTGGCGGTAGTTACTTTTCATTGATTAACTTTACTTACTGACAATATTTTACGCACTATTAAAATCAGTTAGTCTGCTAGGACTACACATAAAACATAAAGGGGGTTTGTTACATTTTTCCAGCAAATCTCGTCACATTAGTATGTGTGTGGAAACAGCTTTTACATCACCAATCATTTACAAACCAAACATTTAAATTATGAAGAAAATTATATTAGGCCTTATTTTTAACATTGACATGGCAGACAGGATGAAGGAATGAGAAGGAGGGGGTAGATTTATAATTTTAAGAAAACTAACAAAAAAACATGGGCTCATTTCAAATGGTAAATACCGGTTTTAGCGTTGGGGTAAACCAAAGACTCTTTAACTTCCTGTTATTGATTTACTCAAAGAATCATACTTGGTTTTTATTTTCGTTGTTTTTTGTTTTTTTCATGTCCAGAGGGAAAGTAGTACCAAAGTACTTTGTACTTTCCCAGAACTTTAAAATATACCGTGAGTGAAGCCAATGAAAACATTATTTAATAAACTGCAAGCAATTAATAACTAACTAGGCATTGTATTTAAAGATGTGACATTTAATTTTGATTTTTGATTTAACATCACATTGTTTTAAACTCCCCACCCTCCCCATCATCACACATCGTCACAAAAGCTTGATCCCCCTCCCCACCCCAAGCAATAATATATTTTTTCAACAACGCACAATGTAACGTTCACTATTAAACTACACCATCTCGTAATTTGCATGAAGAGTTTTAAACAAATGTGTTGTCCTAAAAGCTATTTTAAAAAAATATATATATTTCTTATTATTTTCTTTACACATATTACATCAACTTTCAATGTCTATTTATTGGCCAAAATTATTTTTTTCTTAAATCAAATATACATTCCAAAGTTATAACAAATATAGTTATAACATTCAAGACAGGTTGCGTTTCCAAACTAGGAAATGCACCACAGTTGATAGCTCGCAGAAAAAACAGTTCTATTAGACTAACTAAATTAAAACTACATTGGTCAACACATTTTTTTTCCACGGATAATTTTATCACTCTATTTATCTTATATCATGGATCATTCACTGATTTTATTATTATTATTAATATTATTACTATTATTTTGAAAGGCTTTTTATCAGTTTATATTTACATTTTTTACCTCCCTTTTCAGATTTCCAATTAAAACATTATTCAAATCCATTTTCATGTCAATACATTTTAATGATAAAATTATTATGTAAGCTTGAAAAAAAGAGTGAAATCGAAGTTAAGTGAGAAAAAGGAAAAAATCATGTTAAGCCTGGTCCCTTTTGGAACTCAGGACGTGTTAGCGCATTTTCGTATTATGTATCAGTACTTATGTTCGATATCAGCATTATGTAGTTATCAGTAATTGTGTTTAGATTTTAGACATATTTTTATGAATTTTCTTGTGTAATGAATATACCTGACATTTTTAAATTTAAAAGTCATTTCTTTACATTTTAAATTTTTTTATTTTCTCTTTAATCTAACTACAAGTCACCACAAATGATGACGTAAAAGTCTCTAAACCTTTACACATATTCTAATGACGTCAACTAAAAAAAACAACTAATTCTTTTGCACGCCTTCGCACCACTCTTGAATGCTTGAAAAATGCTCTATTCGACTTCCGGCAATGGCGGCCGTTCCNGACGGACAAAACGGGTGCAATAGCGATTTCGACATCTCGAAAATGCGCTAAAAAGTTTAAACTTTAAAAAATTTACACATTTTTAGGAAGGTGAGAGTATAAACTGAAACTGAAATGGCCATTTTTTTACATTTATGAAAAAAATGTGAATAAACTTTGTGTCCACATTTTTAGAATTACTATTTATTTTAAATCATAGAAGAGTCTCTTCTATGGCGAGCTCCAGGATGGCCAGCGGTCCCATGGTGGACAAAAGAAACGCTTTAAAGACACATTGAAAGCGTCTCTGAAAACGTTTGCAATAAACCCAGACACGTGGGAGGAAGCTGCGTTGGACCGGTCCACCTGGCGCCAATCCATCCATGAAGGTGCCAAGACATGCGAGGCAAACAGGATTAACGCCGCAGAAAAGAAGAGGCAAGCCCGAAAGGCCCGTGCTGTCAACCCTCCAGGAGACAATCAACTCATCCAATGTCCCTTCTGTTCCCGAACTTTCCGTGCCAGGATCGGCCTTGTCAGCCATCTGCGCACACATAGGCAAAACAAGTCTCAGCAACCCTCGGATGACTAAAGTGGTCCTCGTCGATTCGACGGACGAACGAATAATAATAATATTTATTTTAAATAAAACACCTAACAGCTGAGGGACCCTTTCAAAATTTCAGTTTGTGGTACCCATTATAATAAAACAAATACAACTTATATTATCAAATTGATTAAATTAAAAACTTTAGTTCGCACAAGAAAAAAAAACCCGTAGCGAAATGATAAACGGGCTAAGTCTACATGATTACCCACGACTATAACGACAATACGAACATTATTATGTATTCTGCTTTCAACTACATTATGGCACTAATCCTCGCCCATATAAGTATAGAGTTTAACAATTGTACTGGCAGAGTATAGTTCGTTGAGCTAACCGCTACCTCATCCAGTCTTGTACTCAGCTGATTTAACATTATTGTAATGCAAGATTGTATGTGCCCAACTGCCTTTATTTATTCTTGTCTGGCTGTACTTTTTTTTTCCTGCTTAAATATTAAATATACAACACAAAATATTGAAATAAAAAGTAATTCATTTTAAAGCATGTAATAATTTATAAAATCACAACAAGGTTTACTTACATTTCAAGAATTCTTAATTTATTTTAAGCTAAAGCTGAGTGACAGAGTCGAAATTTACTAAAAGACCAAGATCATTAGAAAAGATCGTCGAGTAATGTATTGCGAGAAAATTGCATACGGATTTATTTGTTTAAGCCATGCAGATAAGCCCTTTTGTTGGGAGAGACTTTTTTATCGCCTTGATGTTTTGCAGTGGCGTGTCGGGGCTTGCCTTAAGCATAGGAAAAATTAGCTGTCGCAAATGGCCTCCAAATAGTTGGGGTATTGCAAAGGAGCAATGTATCTTTTTTGAATTTATCGTTTAAATTTATTGCCACTAAGTCCACTACTCTTAAAGCCTTAAATTCCAAAATGTCGGCCATAATGACTCTATGGATGCCGACTGTGGTATGCGTGCCAAGTGTTTGCCTTCATCCATGTTCCTTCTAAGGTTCGTTTGTCTGTATGCAAAGTGAACACACTAGTGTGCAAAATTCCAGAGCATCAATTTTTCGTTCAATATTTTGCATAATTTGCTGCAGGCTAATTCATAACGGCTGTACGGCGATGGTAAGATATCTGCAAGGCCGCGCAGCCGCACAGCTTCGAGGGGACATATGCCCTCGCTATGCTAGAAAATTGTGCATATCTTTGATTATGTTTTATATAAAATTAGTATTTTAAAAAAAATTTAATAAACATACTGCAACAAATATAAATTAATCGTTATTGTCGATTAAAACCAAAAATGTTATTATGGTGTCGTAAGTAACATTTGTTAAATGTATTTTTCGAAAATCGAAATAACACTGATATATAAAGAAATGCAATATTTTAACCAACTACGTACACATACATATGTCATGATAGTATTTGGTCAAGTAATGAGTGGGTTTAATTGACCATATAACCAGTCGAGCTGAACAACCATCACATAGCTTTCATTTATTTCAGCTGAAGTTTCTGATACTGTTGTGTATGCTTTGCTAAATGTAATATGCAAGTGAAGTGTTTGAACCATGGTAGCAAAAGCCTTTTTACACAGCGCGGCTGCACAGATAATTGACCGACGCAACGCCGGAGTTTTTAATCATGACTTAAGTTAAAATTGTTGCTAAATATCCTGCCGTCACAAACACATACTGTAATATATTGGGATTATTCTTAGGGGAACTCACTTTTGTATTACTGTAGTTTTATATTGTTTGAGTGATGTCCCTTGTTTATGTTTACGTTCTTCAGTATTAAAAGTTTAGTTAGTTAGAGAATAAAATGACGAAACTGTAATGTCTCCATCGTCCGTTGTATTTATAAATTAAAACCACTCAAATCCACTTCACATACAATATCTGACAAACAGCAGATCGACACACAATTGAAGAAAATCATATTCTCTTTTTAAAACCATTGTAGATATTGCTGCTGACGAAAAAGGAAAGTGATATGTATCGTAGTGTTAGCAATATCGATGATTTGACAGAACAAAGAAAGATTCAAGGTTTACAAATAAGTCGAAGCACTGTTTATACTCGGCTTTTGCTAAAGCGAATGTTATCGTCGGAAGACAAACGCCATGTAACAACTTACCAGTGAAGTTAATTCGAGTACAAAATGTTTTATTCTCAAAACACAATGATGGTACAATTTGTAGAGCTACTTTTAATAAACCAGAATAAGTTAATTCTGTTCTGTTGGGACTTAAAGAAGTCTGTTTCATCAGTCTAGATGACAAAACAAAAGTCCCAATTGGATTGATAGCATCTAACAAGAAGGCTCCACTTTTAGTGGATGTCGAATGCCGCGATGTATTGCCTGTTTTCGACAGGGTAGTAGTCCTTAGGCACGAACTCATATCATCTGATTTTGATGGAATTGAAACAAAAAAAGATGGTTTAGGCAAACCAGAAGCTTTAATATATATAAGCCCAACTTACATAGCCATCAGTTCAGGCAAGCATCGCTCATCATTAGCCTATGTGACTATGAAATGCTACTTTAATTAGAAGAGTAAGGAAACTGATCCAGACAAAAATATGATCAAACCGATTCTTATTTATTATTATGTATGTGGAGTTCCTTAAACACTAATGTATCAAAAAATCGAGTACAAATACGAATGCCTCCTCTTAGTCGACAACTATCTGTAATAATTTTCATCATGAGCACTCATAAATAGTAGAAAATAAACTGCATATAAGTTTGCGAAATATACAAAATAAAGAAGATATTAAGAATAGACAATTTTCCAACATTGGCTTGATATATTGTGCTTGAAATGTGGGAGCTTGAAGTTTAAAATGTATTAATCAAAGGTGAAGTTTGTAGCCAAAGTTATTAAGAAAAATTTGCAAAATTACTAGATGAAGAAAATGATGGTTTGGGTGGTGTCTCAGTTTCCGAGAAGATTATTCAGCCAAATACTATGCGAATAACAAAAGTTCCGAACAGTTTACATCTTCATTGGAAGAGATAGCGGCAATGATATAGGATTCGGATTTGATTGTAAAAAGTATGTTTATTATTCAAATTAAAAGTATATTTATAGTTGAAATGTTTTATCTTGTCTTTGCTTGAAGCTAGAACAAATATTTGTAAATTAATTAAATGTTAATTTGAAATATGTTCTTAATTTTAACATGTAATGTTTAACAATTTTTTGTAAACCCTATAATCTCTTTTCTGTTTTGAGTGAGCTTTTGTATTTATGAATGAGAATTAAGTTCATAAGTTATACTTTTTTAAAACTTTTATTTTGTTTGTTTGTTTGTTTCTTTGTCTTTTTGTTTGTTTTTTAAAAAATGTTTTCTTTTATTCACTTTCGTGGTGTTGTTGTGAGCTAGTCTACTTAAACATTTGAATATCACTTTTCTTTAAAAAATAAACATCTTAATTTTTTAATTACATATTTTTTTTAAATTATATTTTTTAGGGGTCGGGGATGGGTGATCAAATGTTGACGCAAGTTTATAGAGGTGTCTTTGGAAGTTTGATTAGTTGTTGACAGTGGGGGGGGGGATAATAAAACAACAAATGTTTGTTGACATAATTCATGGACAGCCCAGTATTAGATTTATTATTAATTATATGGAAATGATAACAATGACAGAATGTAAAAGTATAAAATAAGTGCAATTATAATTTAAAAAATAAAATAAATTCATAGTGATATATAACAATGAGTATAACTATAATACTATAAATGGACAAAAGTAAGCTTTTTGACAAATTAAAATACTGTTTTTCGTCTTGTTGCATTACTTTCATTACTTTATTGCACATAATTTTAGCTCTTCCAAATAAAATTAACGTAGCAGTTTGTAAAGTCATCAATCTCTAAATAAGCTCTCAGCAGATTAGCATATTTTTTTTTTAAATTGGTAATAAAATAAAACACATTTTGATTCATTACATTTAGTACGATTCGCAACATTATGTTTAGCATGAATAAACTTCATTTACAATTATTGAGAATTTATTATTTTATAAAACAATGTCAAGCCTACGATTATTTCCATCAGAGTACAAATACTTAACTAATATAAAATATAATGGCTTTCTTTTAAAATAGTTTAAGCATTTATTTTTAAGTAATATCAGCAATACAGAAACATGTTTTTTCTATAATCTCTGACGAAAAAAAAATGTAAAAAAAACAAAAAAACAAAAAAAAAACAACAAAAAAACAATATTGTATTTGAATTTTTAAAATTGCAATAATTTAGACAGTTGAAATTCAATATTCTTAATACAGAAAGTAAATTGTGCTTATATTTTCATTCAACATTCTATAATTACTCACATGTCAAAGTAAAATAAAAAATAAATAATATTAATCCACTGAAACTTTTAGTCAGCACTTAAATGCAAATGCTTCTTTATTACTTCAAATAGACAACAACAAAATCAACTACAAATTTTAAAAAAAAAAATAATAAATAAATCTTTTAGTCAAGTTGCGTATTGAGTAGCATGAGTGTTGACACAAAAGTAAAAAAAAAATGTTATACCAAACGATTCAATTACTGCATTTTTTCAGACTGACTTATCGTTCTTGACTTTTTTCCTATAAAATTCTTGATATTAATTTTCAATACCTTGTTTTCTGTGAAAGAAATTGTATTTTTATTTGTATCTTTAGTGCATTAAAAAAAAAATAAAATAAAGATTCACTCCATAAGTATGGATCACTTGATAAATTTTACGGGTTAGGATTAAATTTTGTTAGGCTTTTTAACTGAAACTTACTTGTGACATCATTTTGTGGCGTGACGAATTCAAACATTTTTTTCAACTTATTTTCTCTTTGTTTTGTTCAGACATTGATGTTTGGGTCTCTATGACATTTTCAAAAAAGACTATTTATAGATAACACATTTTTAATTTTAAATTATAAACTGATTCCCTAATAAATAACCTTAGATGAAGTTAAACTAAAGCATCACACGTTGAATTTTATTTTAAATTGTTGTATAAAAAGGAAAAAATAATAAAAGTGTCTATTCAAAACTTTTTTAAATTTTCAAGTAACAAAAAGCAACAGTTATTCTTTAGTTGCCGGCACTTTGAGTTCCTAGAAGACTGTTAAAGGGATTTACATAGATTGTTAATGCCTCTAAATTAATTTCAAATGTCTTCGAAAGATTTCTTATATTCTATCTTTTTCAAACATGTGAAATATTCAAATAGCTTTATTCTTTATTATGTACATTTAATTAAACTTTGTATGCCTGCAGTAGCAACATATAACAGACAAAAAAATAAACAACAAAATATTAATTTTAAAAAAAACACCTAAAAGAAAAAAAAAGATCCAAGGCTAAACTGGTGTATATATAATAGTAATAATATATTTAATTATACCAATACATCTTAAGTCCTTATGTCATACTGTTAAATGGTAAAGCTGAAGGATACTAGTTTTTATGACGGTAGCACATACAAGCCAGTGATTTTGTAATTGACAAAGCACATTTTTACTTACCAATTTTGGTATCTGTATTTACCGGACTTATTTTTCCACTAACTGCAGGAGAGAAAACAATGATCTATAAATCTAATTTTGATGGATTTATTATTTTTTTTAAAAATAAATAAAAAATTATGAAATACTATTAATTTTTTATCAAACGGAACATCTCACGGGAAGTAACAAAAACAGGTAACTGACATTATTTTTTTATGTTATTAGTTCTTTCATCATTATCATAGACATTGAACAAAAATTTATTTTGTTTAATCCAATTTTCGAAAATTAATAAATTATAATATACACAGGAGAATATTTTGCGATAAAAATATATAAATTATTATTAATTATTAACCTCTGGGGGGTTTAGGGTGTGCGCCGAAAAAAAGGGCAAGACTCTTATCTTTGTAATTAATTGATAGGTAAGAAATATTAAAAATCCTGAAATTTACACAAAGTGTTTATATAATTATAAATCGTCAAATGCACTTACTACATGGTTCCTTTTTCTAAAATTAAAATCTAATCTATAACAATGACGTCATATAATTTGTTTGTTATTATATTTTTTTTCTCTATAAATGTGCAAAAGTATTATAAATATAAATATATTTTAAAAATTTAATAGCATTTTTATCGGTTGCAATTCTTTTAATCAATATTTAATCGATACACTTTTAAACATTTAATTGAGAAAGTAATCGTTAATTTCCGCTGCATTAATTTGTGTCTTTTCCTTTTTATTAATGACTAGCTAATTACCCGCGCTTTGCAGCGGTATTTTAAGATTTCAGTTAGCGCTTAGAACCGGTAAACACTAATTCAATATCCCTTTGATTTCAATCTAAATCGTGATGGATATGCTAAATATATTAACTAAACCGTCTTGGAACAGACGTTAAAAGTTCATAACCCCATTGGAAATTTTATTATTTTAACAATCTCTTTTGTTCAATAATTTATCCATTAACTCAATAGACAATTTTTAAATTACCTTTTACATAACTAATGTTAAAAACAACAAACCGGTCTCCAGTCCTAAAATGTGTTTTTGCTATTAAAAATTAAAACTTATTTTAAAAACTAAAATTTGGGTCCGTGGCCCTATGGTTGCAAATTGTATAGTTCAAAACAACAGCTTATTTCCATTTGGATCATGATGAATATGTTTGTTAGTCCAAATTCGATTTAAAAAATAGAGTGTTAACGAATGGTAAAATGTTTTAAACGTTAACGAAAAAGAGATTAGGGGCCAAGGGTCACAAAAGATTGAAAAAATATTATTTTATTGACCAAACGAATTTTAACATAGGTCTTCAAATTTGTATCTTCCGAGTTTTTAAAAAAAAATGCATTTACAGAGTATCCAAAGTTTTTGTTTATTTGTAATTTAGCTAATATAAGGTGAAAAAACTGCAATGGAGTGATAAGTTTGCCTGCTACCATCCCAAATATGCATGCTTTTACCTCCACAGGATGTTGAAGAATTTGTGATTAACTTTGTATTTTAGAAAAAAATACATTTGGCTCCCCGTCTCCCATTGAGTGAGAATTTAAATATTTGTTTCGCTTGTTACCAGCCCGGGTGTGTACTCAACAGTTTCCTTAAAGTTTCATGCTTCTAACTACATTGGGAATCCGAAAATTAGTGATGAATCAGTTTTTATATTTTAAAAAAATACATTGAGGCTCCCCGGCTCCCTCTGAGTGATACTTAAGATATTCTTTGCCTGTTACCATTTTCCGGAGTGTACTAAACAACTTCCCAAATTCTCATGTTTCTACATAAACGGAAAAACGAAAAATTGCAATATTCAGTAAAAGGAGAAATTAAATTTTTTGGCCCCCAGCTCCATGAAATTTAATTCTAAATTTTAAAAAATTCCAATAATCTCGGCAAGAGGCTATTCAACAACATAACAAAGTTTTATGCATCTTCCGGAAAGTTAGAGGATTAGGGATGAGTAAATTTGTTAAAATAAGAAAAACAACATGCGGGCCCCCCGGCCCCCAGAAAGTGAGAATTTAAATATTATTTTCAACTGTTACCATCATGGACGTGTACTGAATAGCTGCCAAAATTTTCATGTTTTTACCTACACGACTATGATTATGCCTTGATGATAATGTATTTTTTGAAGTTGCAATAAGTTTCAGGGTATAGATTTAATTCCGTGAGTTACATGTAAAGTAAAGATTGGGGATATGTCATGGAAATATTATAGTCTAAAACTAATGGGGTTTTCCCGCTTAGGGAATGTTAATATTATACTCCTGTACAGTGCGCACTATTTTGACACAAATATTCTTGACGTGATTTTTATTTTTTATATAGCTCATATAAGGAAAAAAGCAAAAGAATGCCCCCACTGACCCTAGGGGTGGTCAACTTGGGTTAAAACATAGCCTATGACCTATTCCAGGTCAAAGTGGGGTCCCCTGCAAAATTTCACCACCCTGGGTCCAACGGTGTGGATTTGTATTGGTAACAAACAGACAAACAAACAAACAAACAAACTTTCAGCTTTATATATTAGATGCTTAGCTATTCCTGTGGTTTCCTGTTTCACAAAAATTTTTAATTTTCTAAATTTTTAAAAAGTTTATAAAATTAATGTTTATGATAGAAGTCTTTCTTGTCCGTACATTAAAGTTTCTTAACTAATTTACCTCTTAAAGTAACACACGCCACCAACAAGTATAGCAACGCATACATAATACTGATGGAGATAATTAGTAAAATTATCCACCAACTCAGAGCAGAACGTCCCATGTCAGTGGCTGTACAAAAATAAAAATATAATAATTTTAAAAAAAATTACATTAAAAAAAAAAAAAAAAAAAAAAAAAAAAAAAAACAAAACAAAAAAACACTGAAATTAATTTAGCTTACACACTCAATTTACAAGCTGGTTATTATATTTTAATATTTTTTTACGTTTTAATTAAATTTTATTGCATAAAAATCATGACAAATTGTATTCCTTTAGATTTGTAATGAGTAATTGTTTAACACTTAATCGCGTATTTTTGAAACCCTAATATATTACGGCTGCGGAAATATACGATCAATTTATAGATAAATCGTTAAAAAATTTTAACGGTTAAATAAGTTCTTATGTTTAATCCAACTATCAATTACAAATAATTGCAAATCGAAATGTAAACAATTAAATTAGTTTTTAAAATTAGCGTCTCTTATATATTGTTTCCTAGTGATTACTAGAGCACATTTAATTTAAAGTGTTGACCAGATCTAATGGAAATGTTCATAATTTTGATAACGTTTGCCTAATATGGTTCTAACACTTCACCTAATTATCAAGCCAATTAAAAAGCGTATTAAAATATTGGCAGTAATTGAGTCTGACTCAGAGACAGAAAACGACGACAGCATTTTGATGAATTGCAGCGTTACAAAATTGACATGAACATTCCTTAAACCATTAACCCTCTACAAGGTGAAAAATTAATGAACACCGATATCCGATAATGTCATTCCTTTCCGATACCGTTTTGCAGGCTTGTCCATAGGAATCTTTTCCCAATTGGATTCCCATGGGAAACGTCCCATAGGATGGCATAAGACAGGCATAAAAGTTCCATTTGATGGGATGGGACAGAAACATGTGTCTCACGGTCAAGCCTGCCGTTTTGAGCATACCAGTTACCTGTGTTAGATGTAAATAATTGTTCAGAGTGTCTGGTTTTATTTTAAATTAGATCAGCCTATCAATTATTTCAAATTATGTCTACGCTCTTGTCTTTATGCGTAGTTGGTTAAAACGTGACAAATCAAGGAAACATTTTAATGCTGTTTAGATCTTTAATAAAACTTTAAAAAACTGTATTTAATGACACATACATTTTAAATTTTGCCATAATCGAAATCAACGATTAATTAAGCATCAATTGTTCATAAGTTAACAATAAAATTTAAATAAAACTATTTAAAATAACAAAAGATGAATCTTTAGACAATGACGCCTACGCTACATTTAAATCGAAAAAAAAACAACAAACAAAACAATACCTAAAAATACTTGACATTGAATTCCGCTTGAAGGTCGTCCAAAAACAGAAAAATTTAAAGTCAAGGCATGAGAGGAAGACGTGTCTGTGCAATATGTCGAGGGCACCGAATAACTGATGACGTCATCACCACTTATCAAAGTTTTGTCGTCCAATTTTACCGTTATGTGGCAAGGCGAAGGCGAGTTAAGACAGCGGAACTTAAACACAGATGAACTTGTCACATTTATCGGACAGGTTATGTTACAGAGCCGAAATCTACAAAATAAAAGTGTTTACAAATAAATAATAGTTCATGATGTACTGTTGAAACAAGTATTTATTTTTTTCTTTAAAATATCTTCTTTAGCTCTTTTTTAAAAAATTAATTATAATAAATGTGCATCCGTCCGACCTCGAGGGACGATGGCATTAACTCCTGCACCTCTTTCACCCATTCCTTTTCTGCAGACTCTTCTCTCTTCACTTCTACCTATTAGAGATGCTTCCACTACGTGAATGCACTCACAGGCTAGTGTTAGTATAGAATATCAGTTTTTGGTCTTTACATTTTAAAAGTAGAATAATAAATAACATAAACTATTCATTTACCGTAGATGTTTGGTATGCTTAGCACGTTACTTTCCAAAAAATTTGTCCCAGATGTGTTTGTCCATCTCAAACGTATATCTGCACCACTCTCCGTTACATCTGCCGTCCTGTTGAGTACTACCTGATACATGGAAACAACATTGGACGCACAGTAACAGAGGCTGGTAATCGAGCTGTTACATGTTGTCAACTGTGTTGTACATATCTAATCAATAAAAATAATATGTATATATTTAAGCTGTGAAAATATACATGTAAAGCGTATATATGCTTTAAAAAACTAACATTGGAAACAATATAATTTAGTTCATTTTCTAACTTGAGAGTACTTATTAGTTTAATTTCAGCGTGTGTATGTCTGTGTGCGTGTGTGTGTGCGTGTGTGTGTGTGTGTTTTTTTTGTGCGTGTGTATGTCTGTGTATGTGTGTGTGTGTTTGTTTGTGTGTAAAATTATTCTATTGAATTTCAATGTTTCTGGGTCAATTCCCTTAAAAGTAAAACTTACCGATTGATAACTCGCTGTGTTTGGCAGCCTCATCTGGAAATCCACCAGATTTGACAAATATGACACGGAAGCATCAAGAGAAAGTAAACAAATATAATTGTCCGTATCAGCTATCAAACCTTTAGAGCACTTCGTGACGGGTGTTGGTAATGATAAGTGAAGATGTTGGCTCTCACATAAGACACCTTAAACAAACCAAATTGTGCATTTAGCATTGGGTTAAAACATATATAATATATAAAGCTGAAAGTTTCTTTGTTTGTTTGTTTGTTACCATTACGAATCCACACCTTTGGACCCAGGGTGGTGAAATTTTGCAGGGGACCACAATTTAACCTGGAATAGGTCATAGGCTATGTTTTAACCCAAGGTGACCACCCCTAGGGTAAGGGGGCCCATTTTTTGCTTTGTTCCTGATATGAGCTATAAAAAAAAATGAAAATCACGTCAAGAATATTTGTGTCAAAATAGTGTGCACTGTGCAAGAGTCTAATATTAATATTCCCCAAGCGGGAAAACCCCATTTGTATTAGACTATAATATTTCCGATTGTAGGTTAAAGCATAAAACTTTGGGTAGTTGTTAAGTATACTTAAATATTAACGGTGTGGATTTGTATTGGTAATAAACATACAAACACACAAACTTTCAAATTTATAAATTAGATATATAAAAATTAAAATTCACTAATTATCCTATTTTACTGATAGATAGAAGCATGAAACTTTGGCAAGTTGTTAAGTACGCTAAAGCGACGATATTTTGCGATAAACATTTTTTAACTTCCCACTCAGAGGAAGCAAGGAGCCCAAATGTGTTTTCCTAAACGTATATACGTTATATAAATACTGAAAATCAACCATTCTTCTATTTACCGTGTAGTTAGAAGAATGAAACTTTGGAAAGTTGTTAAATACACTCTCCTAACGCTAATTTGCGAAAAAAGAATTTCAAACTTCCCACTCATTGGGGGTCGGGGGCCCAAATGTTTTTTTCTTTTATTAGACACAAACTCATCACTAATTCTCCAATGTACCGTGTCGTAAAAACATGAAACTTTTGGAAAATACTGTCCTGGCAATAATGGCAAAAAAATAAATAAATACAATTGCCACTTATGTGGTTCCGGGGGCCCAAATTTACTTTTTCTTAAGCGGGCTTTATTAACAAAATGTAGACAACGAAATACAATCACGTCTCACGAAAGATCAGGTTTCTGTTTAGGTGGAAGCAATCAATACCTAGCCGATCGATGAGTACAACCCCGCAGTGGTAACAGGAGAAAATAATATTTAAATTATCACTTACTGGGAGCCGGGGGCCCAAATGTATTTTTTTTACTATTATATGCTATATGAATACTGAAAATCCCACATTCGACTATTTCCCGTGTAGGTAGAAGAATGACACTTTGGGAATTTGTTAAGTACACTCTTCTAACGCTAATTTGCGAAAAAGCATTGTGTACGCTTCTCCAGAAATCCCTTTTTAAAACCCGTGCGAAGCCGGGTACTTGCCTCTAATATATATATATGCGTGCAACATGATATCACTTTCATTTTAAGAAGATCTTTTATCTTATTATTGTTAACGTCTCTAATGCTGAGATTACCTTTTATACAAGACGATAGAATGATATATGTGACAGCAACAAAAAGTAAACAACCGCGTGCAGTTGTTGAATTCATCTTGTCTGTCTCTGGTGATGTAAAATTTGTACTTATATATATATATTATATATATATATATATATATANGTAGCATTATTATTTTGGTAGTAAAGTTTTCTTATGAATTCCTTATTTAAGAGCCTAGTAAGCGTGTTTTAATGCAATCGAATTGGATGCTAGTTTTGAAATATATGCAAGAAAACAGTATTCAAATATATGAGTTTAAAACAAATTTTATCATATGGTTAAAAATGCAGCTTAAAAAATAAATCTCAAGACATAAAAAATGTTAAAACACTGTTGTATGCATGTTATAAAATATATCACTCATTAAATTTTAATTTTTCATTCAATAACTATCATGTAGTCTGAATAAATTAGAATAAAATCACACATTAACAAACACACAACGTCACTTCCTATTTCAACCTATTTAAAGGCGTCACACTATGGCTGTACACACAGAAAGTTATGTAGGTAAAAATCGAATAAAGTCAAAGATCAATAATCGATATTGAATAATGGAAGATCACATTTTAAATAGATTTCAGATTAAAATATATTTTGCAAATATATAATAAATATTTTAGAAATCAGTTCACACTTAAACAATAATTATATGCACAATGAAATCAAAATGAGACGGACACAGATAATAACAATGTATTAATGTGTTTTAAAAACGTTAAAATGAAATCACGCCTACCTCCCAAACAGTAGAATGCTATTTAAACATGGAAGATCAAACGGGATTTTCCCTATACGTATTACTGGTATACTTTATGCTGGAAATTACCTTTATTTAATATCTATATATAAATTCATTCGATGTTTTTTTTTTATTTGTCCCTAGATATCCATGTATATGCACACGTATTAGTGCATTAAGCTTTAAACGTATTTAGTAAAACAATAGTGTTAGCAAGTATTGGAATACTAAATAAATATATATAACATATGTAACGCACATCGCATGTTAGTACGTTTTTCCACTTTATAGACAAATACTTTTCTAATAACAATGTCTATCAGGGCTCCTTGTTTATTAGTGATACTAATGGTAAACTACCACTCTAATGTTTAAATACTAATTGTCTAAGGTTATACATATAAATATAAGTTATAAATAACGCTTACACCTCAGCATAACTACACAGAGATACAGAAAATGTGTAACACACACACACACATACATATAAATACACAGGAATATCTTAAGAAATAAACATACGAACTGAAAAGTCTATACGTGAACAAAAACAATACAAATATATAGTTATCATTATTAAGCCCAAACTTCCCTCATGGGATGGGCGTGACTAAAGGGACTAGCTGGACTTCTATGCTCCACTCGGCCAATCATACATCGCGCTCGCGGTCAGTCAGTCGTAGTTCCCAATCTCCTGCTCGGTCAGCGTTTGCTATGTGCGCTGAGTTACAGCAAGGGTTGGTAAGAGCGATGACCGCCTCAGCAATGGTTCTCAAGTATGGGGGGAAGGCCACCTCGTCCCTTCCTCTCAACACCAGAACGTCTTCTCGGCAATGGTCTGGCCCTCTACTTCTACTATGTTAGCTTAGTAATCTCCTGGTCTTACCTACTAGTTTTAGCTTAAAACAATAATATGGAATAAGCCTTCACTAACTATCTATATATACCCTAACAATACAATAAACGCACTACATTTGAACTACTCTAATTCTAGGTACTCAATCCTTGAACTTACATTCAGCTGGGCTCAAACTCTAATCACCAGTCAACACCTCTGACCTAGAGAGAGAGAGAGAGAGAGAGAGAGCGAGCTGAGAGGTTTGGGTCCAGTATTTAAGGTCAGTTGGCATCTACCAACTAAGTTGGCAACTGATTAGCACGCGCTCAGATGCATGCCTTCGAGAATGTTCGGCCAACTTCTAGGTGCTAACCTATTATTAATTCTATAAAATTGTCCATGGTCAATCTTGACACTTTGTTCATTTAAAGAAAGCATCCCTGTTGCGTAGATTGACCTACCCGTACCCTCAACAGTTCTAAATTATAAAAGGTTCTAAAATTGAGGTACGGAGGAACTCAACACTACTGTCACCAACAATCGTATGTCATTTTACATTTTTTATAATTAATCCCATATACTTTTTTTTTCTTTATTAAATAATACAAAGCTTTTTTTTTAAAAACCACGCAATGTAGGAAACTGTAAGCTGTAGGCACGTTATTTGAATGATTTATTTTAATACTCTAAATGATCACTAATTGAAGGAATGGTATGGTGGCAGTGCGCTGGACTGCCAAAGCACTGCAAGAGCTCGAGTCACGGGTTCAAGCCACGGTAGTTGCAAGGCCCTTGGACATTGGGCTAACCACACAATACACTGCTCGTTAGTAGTCAATGAAACTTGTTAACGCTACTTCACTTGCACCCATAGGCCTTCAGGGTCGGAAAGGGGTTTGGAAGTTAAGATGGTGGCAGTGGTAATATTATTGCAGAATAGCTTACCAGCAGGAATTGCTTCACAGCGACACATACCCGTGAACTATTTTACCTGCACTGACAAGGTAGCGGAAGTTATTTATTTTATTTTATTTTGTTTCCTTTAATGTGCATATTTACTAATAATAGATGTATTCTATATTGTTAGTGCTAATGGTTTTAAATATAAGCTTGTAAATATGTTTTTCGACTTTTCTTGATAACTTATGCAGACCTGCTGTGATGGTCCACGGACCGGCAAAGGCTCAAGGACCACCACTTTGAGAAGCACTTATCTACATCTAAGGTGAATTTTTAAATTTGTTTTAAAATTGTTAAAAATTGCATGTCCCATATACGGCTTAAGGAAATAAATTAACATGTGATTTTTTTTTTTTAGTTTGGAGATGTTCATAAATTTAAGTTTGAAATCATACAATGTATTATTCATATACCAAAACATTTGATTTTTTCAAGGAGTCAGAGGTTTTACTTGTTTTTCCATAAAACTCATTCAGAACATTCTATAGTTGACACTCTTTCAGATAGAGAACATTACTTAAAGAGAAAACATCAACGTCAAATAGCCATTCCTTTTTTAGTGGCCTTCAACATTAATAAACACGATGATTTTGGTGTAGTATTGATAAGTGACGTCATCTCATTCATTACCCATTAGACGTGTATCAGTTTACAATATTACAAGTTTTTTTTTTTTTAAAATGAGAAAATGTTATGTGTGAAAAATAGATCGATTACATCCATATTCAATTCAAGGAACTGTATTAAATTGAGAGGTAACTGTGTTTAAAGCGAGCAGTTATCACTTTCAGGCTCGGAATGAGCTTACAGCTAGTAAGTTACATGTGCGTTTCTTGCACTTTTTATTTTTCTTCTATTTTTAATTTTATTTTTACGACTACTTGTTTGAACCTTTTTATTAATGGCGTAATTTTAATTCAGTTCATTATTTGTATTTAGTGTGATTAAATTTAAAACTCAGTCCACACAGAAATAAATTTGTATTACACTTATTAAACAGCGGAAACATCAATTCCAAAAAATACAACATATTTTATGTGTTGTCATTAAAAACTACTAACTAAAACAATTCTCATTTAGTTTAAATATAAAGCTGACTTAATGTTTATCATAATTTAAACTGGATAACCCCATAAAATTTCCCTATTATATAAATTCACTTTAAAAATTCCTGAGGGGCATTTCTTGACCTTTACTAGGCTTTTAACAAATATAATGGCACTCAGACAAATGAAGACAATTATAAACAATAGATATCACACACGGTTAGCAAACACACATAAAAAAACGCGCGAAATATCTTAAAAACATAACAACAATTTAACATAAAGCCAAAAGAAAAATATTTGCAATTAATTTGATTCAAAGTTATTTATAGCTCAAATCATATGAATTAATTCGAAAAGATCTGAACCTTTTATTGACTTATCAAAAAAATGTTGGTTGTGAATTTTACGACACACTCACACAAAAAATATATATGTGTATTTCGTTAAAGTAAACATTCTCATACGCGTCTTAAAATTCCCGTTTTAACACAAACCGGATACTTCTTTAAAGAACATTGAATCTCAACGAAACAAATTAATTTACATTTTTACAATTAGAATCTATATTGTTTAATTTTCATTATCAAATCTAATTTTTTCGTCTCTTTCGTTTAGCGAAATATTTCAACGTGTCGATGGGTTGTTGCAAATTTAGAAATAACAAATATATTAAAAACCGTTCCCTATTTTACGTCATTAAGTATTTGGTCCAAATATGTTTCTAACACCTAAAAGGAAGTTTAGTTAAAGGATTTGGAAATACCGCTTGCGTCAAGTTTGGAATTTTCTGAGACATTAATAGCCCAGAATATTGGCCACAATGACGCACTCGATATATCGATTGAGATTCGTGTAGTATTTTTCCTTTGGTAGAAAACATGGGGACTGAGGGGGGGGGGCGTAATGCCTTATAAAATATCTTCAATTCAACCATAATATGTTTAAAATAAAAACAAAACGATCAACTTTTGTCGATTTTTGAAATTTTGCAATAACAATAATTATCTAAATATAGCGGGACTAGCTCGTGACTTTAAAATTTATCTTTGAAAGATCAAATTTGTATCATATATTTATTGTGAAGACATTTTTTTTTCAATGCGCCCTCAATATTTGGTACAATTTAAATGTGTATTACAGAACATGTTTCCAAAGAGAACCTCTTTAAGTGAAATAGAAAGTTCTTATTGCGATTAATTGTAAAATAATCATGAATTATTTGGAATATAGCGAATGTTGATTTTTTTTTTCTTTTAATGAAAATAATGGAATCACAATTAGATACATATTATTTAAGAAGTAAGGTAAACACATTTGTCTTGTCTTATCTTATATTACAGACGTTTTCGAAATACAGAGGGGCGTTCTACATGCTAATAAGAACGTCCTGGCAAGTGAAAAATAGTTCAAAATTAATAGCTATGAGGTACAATGCAATTTCCAAATACCTTAGTTCCCAAAACTAGGGCCAAGTATCTAGGGGAACTATGATCCTCGTTTATAATACCGCTCGATAACTGTGCCAAGAATGTCGAAATTGTGTGTCTTTGAAAAAAAAAATTCGCGGTAAGATTGTGGTCTTAATTGAGACTCTTTCTATAGCTTTGGGAATCGAAACAAATATTTTAATTATTTAGCCTTAAGGGCTGGAGATGAGTTGTTAAACCAGAAAGATATAGATTCGATTAATTACAAAAAAAATGTAATTAAAATGCGAAAGAACTGTGCACATTGTTAGTGAATCAAAAGACAACATAAAAAAAAAAACCTATAATAATATCTACAAAAATATTTAAAGTCGTACCTCTCTAAGTAAAACTCAAAGACACCCAAAAAAATAGACATACGGTGTTTTCGAATTAGAGGAAATGACGTATAAGGCAAAGATTAATCAAAGATTGTGTTGCTATTGAAGAGGGAGGGGTGAACAAAAATTCAAAAGAGAAGATTGATAGGAAAGACAGACGGTGACTGTGATTTTATATGAACGAAAGCCAATTAGCCTTTTACATGCCGTCAACACTGAGGAAGCACTCCACCCCCTACACACTTTACATTTTCCACAATGGCTGGAGGATTAAGAGTTTTTTTTTTTAAAGAGTCACATGCACCAAGGGATGGAGATTAGTAACCCTTCTTCAAGAAACGTCCTATTTTTGTCTAGAGGATTGTTGGTATCAAGATTTAAGTTTACTTAACTCTAAATAGTTCTTGACCTGAAATATTACCCCAAACAATAACCCAAACACATTGGAAAATTCTTTAAATTCATTGAAGCTACAAAATATGCCTACATACATGCATTTATAGAAACAAACATACATAAATACATACGTTCATACACATATATATATATAAATAAATACATACATACAGGCTTACATACTTTGCGAACACATCCATATATACGTTTTAGTGAAGCAAGTAAGTCTACCAAATTCATTTTATAAGCCTTCGTCAGATTCTAATACACCGACTGGTCGACCATCCTATATACCCGTCAGCTTTTGTCTCTGATTTCTAGCCCCTCGAAGAAGTTTTGTTTTGAACAATACTAATCCAGCATTATATACACTAGCCATTTATTTCCTAATACAAGTTTTTAATTATACATTTTTCTTGACTTTGTCTTACAATGCTTACAAAAATTCTGTACTTGTAATTTTTAAAGACAAATGTGGCCTAATATCATTCCGATTTATTATATTTATATGTACATATTCCTCTCTATGGGTTAATTTACTTGAAAATAAACATGAACGCAATAAATATTACTAAATAGGAATTTTCGATTGACTTTAAATAAAAGTTACAGAGTTTATTTATACATTATTTATGTAAAATATTTCAATGAATACAATAAAATTAGAAACTCTGATATTTAGATGCTAACAAAAACAATGAACATAATATACAATCAAAGAATTAAAAAATAAAATACAAGTTACAAAGTTTCAGATATGTTTAAAATTGATAACATTGAGAATCGCTAAAGTGTTTATATGTTGAATGGTTTAAAATATTAACATACATTTTGCTAGTAACATAGAAAACACTGACAAAACTGTGAGTAGCACTAATTTGTATATTTATATGTAATGAATGTATTTCTACTTTAGGTTTTAAAATTGTCTCACTCTCACTTGAATAATATATATATATTTTTTTTAAGGTAATCCACTTTTAAATTTATAAAAAAAATTAAAATAATTACTACACCTTTTCAGTAAGAAAAAAAAAGTTAAACCGCTTTTGCACTTGATTTTTTAAATTACTTTTTTATATTAAAAAAAATATTCCCTTTTTTATCTTGTTTTTCGGAGTTTGTTGATCAAATGTATTTACACTGTTATTAATAAATAAGCATAATTAGTGCACTAAACAGCAATGGCAAATAATCAGTACAAAGCAATATTCCTTCTAAGAGACATATTATATTTATGAAAAAATGAAATGAGAGAAAATAAAGCAATGATTTAAACAAGTTTTTAATTTTCTGCTCATAATTGTTTGCTCGATAATAATCTGGGTTTGCATATTAGTACGAGTACAAAATTTATTTAAACATTTTTTTTTTTCAATTGCTGAATCTAGTGGAAGCTAAAGACTTGACATTATGTAGCAAGAATAATTTTTAAAAGTCAATCGTGATTTGCATTAACATTTTATGTAATAATTATATATACATATAATTTTAAATGACAAAAATAGAAATATAAATATTTAAAAATGGCAAAAAATATCTTAGCATAGAATTAAACATAATTTTTTTTAAAAATGAAATATTATTATGTAATTATTCTTAAATCACAAGAAAAATGATATCTTAAAAACAGTGTGTTTTTTAATATATAACAATAATGCAATTTAAAGTCATTGACTTAAGTTAAATGCTTAACTGCCTATTACATTTCAATGCTGTACGTAAAGTGACTTCTTGACACTTTGCCTTCAATCACCTGAGACATCTACAATTTCCACATACACGTTGGACTCTTGAGCTGAGGTATTAGTAATATCTATAAACAAAAAGAATAAAAGAACATAGATTCTATTCAATAATATATTTACGCTATTGTGAAATAAAAATTTTAAAATGTCAAGGAACGAAATCACGAAAAAAAGTTTTATCCTGTTTGCAAAAACTCACCAATTTGATCATAGTTATTAGATGATTCTGACTTTTTAACGTCACTGGTAATTATAAATCCTCCAAGTTAGTTTCTGTCCACATTGCAGGGTGTTATAAAATTGTTTTTTATATCAAGTGTTCTATTTTTTCGGCGTCCAGAACATTACTGGGCTTGAACGTTGGTATTTCATATTTTTTTTTTTGTTCCCGTAGTGGTGGAAAGGTACCTGTAGAGAAAAGGTATTATCCAGTTGACAGATGTTTGCAATTTGCATCATTTAATACAATTATATTTAATTTAGTTTTATTGTTTTTCTAATGTAATATTTTATAAATTTAACTTTATGAATTAAATTGTTTCCAAAATTTTAGTAGAAAGCACTAAGTAATTTTAACTTACCTTCTAATTGGGAGTATATTTTGCATTCTCTAAAAAAAGGGGGAAAAAACAATTATGTGATAGGTTTATTCTGTATTATTTTCAATGACTGCTTTCTAATTTAAAAAAGAAAACTAAAAAAAAAAATATGATATCTCACTTGTTACTGGCTTTACACGTTTAAATTAATTAACAATTGTTTAATTAACTAGAATATTTATTTGAGTCAGTAAAAATAAAAATTTAAAAAATTATAGATAACAAGCTTACTCTGTATTCCTAAATTTCAAGTTATTCTCATTATATTCTGAAATAAATTAAACATATGCTAACAATAAGTTATCCTTAGTACAAAATTTAAACTTTAATATAACATGTAACATGATTAAAATGTATATACATTTTACTAGAAAATTTATTTCAAAATTAAAATTATAGCACTATAATTTAAAATTATCACTGGCGCATTAGAAAGTAAAATATTTTAGCAATGAATGATATTCAATTGATACACGATTAAAAAAAAAAACAACACCAAAAAAAAGTCCCCAGATTTTTTTGTTGTGGTGAAAATTTTTGGACTAACATGCATTCAGTACGTTTGACTACACACGGTGTAAATTTAATTGGGAGCCGTTTGTGCTAAAGTAGGGTAATATTTTAAAGGTTTTATTATATTTCTTAATACTAGTCTATCGGCTTTCCAATTTTATTTTATTTCATAATCACATGAACAAGTAAAAATGCTATGAATAAAATAAAATTAAAAAAAAAAAATCATAAAAATTAATTTATTCAAAACTTACTTTTATTGTTCCTGATAATGAACAATTTAACTATTATGATTAAACAAAGAAAGATAACTCCAGCCAAAATACAGAGTCCAATAAGAAAAAAATTCGGTTCACTTTCTGGTTCAGTTTCATCTGTAGAAACTAATATATTATTTATATAAATTATCAACTCAATACTAATATTATTTGTTAAAAAATATTCAAAGGAAATATTGATTTTTAAAAAACATTTAAATAATTACAATATAAAAATATGGTTTAAAAATATTAACACTATTTTAATTAACACTTTCTTAGATTGTAACAAAGACGAGGCAGTGTGCACACACAGACCCATTATATGTTTACATTTTATAAATGGCGTACAAGGTGTTATATGGCATACAATCGTTTATCAGTGTCTATGCAATAGAGCATGTCAGAGACGGTATTGTTCACACATTCAGATTCTGGGAGAACGTTACATGAACACGAGATGACGTCAGATTCTTTTGATATATTTAGTATCAAGTGCACAAAATCTACGTCTGTGTGATTACAAAATATTAGAAATAAAATTAAGAAAATAATAATACAGAAAAACATGGGTTCATATTTATTACATTACTCTCTAGCAATGTAAGAGAATGTTATTTTCTTTCTTTCTGTAAGCTTCTTGTTATGTTCTAATATAATCAAATTAAATCACTTTAAACAATCTTCCCTTTTTGTTTTCTTTGAAAAAGAATAATTTATTTTTTAATATGGATTAATAAAAATACCATTAGGATTTTATAACATTCATTCAAGAAACTAATGCGAGTAAGTTATTTAAATAAAGATGTGTCTTTAAAATTAGCTTAATCGAGTAGAGATAAATCCCAAAGCATATCTTTAGCTCTACGATTTAAAAAAACGTATATCGGATAATGTCACTTATTTCCTCTTTCTTACCCGTAACATTTAGATACGTGATTCCACACATAAAGTACATGTGTTTATGATAATGAAATCGGTCTTCAACCTGGCAGAAGACGGTAACTAATCCTTCATGAACATACACCTTATTTGATGACGGTGTTATTTTGACATTGTTTGTTATGCTCCAGATACGAGGCGCACTATAAGATCCTGAAAAAAAAAACCTCTCTTATTCGTTAAAAATATAATATTTTACATTTATAATTACAATGAAAAAAATTAAATAATGCGAAATTTCGTGTTTTATTTGCGAATTACTGCTAACAATTAAAAGAGTTTTGCGTTGTGAATACGCTAAGTTTCCTAGTATTATTTGTAATGTGTAAAAAGGATACAACAGCGTTATAAATTATGCAGCATCGCTCTCATTTCCTAAACAAAAGATATTGATGCAAAATTAAAAATATGCAAGGATAAATTAGTTAAATGAAATTTTATTAGTCTTGTGTTTAATTTTTTTTTAAATTTGTATTTCTTTATGTATATATTTTATATTTTTAAGTGATTGACATCTATTGAATCGATTATATCATCTGAATTAAATATTGTATTTTTTGTCGAAATAAACGCATTCAAAATATTTGATCCCTTTGAGGATAACGAGAATCAATAGAATTAATTATTTCTCTATCAAATGATTTTACAACACGCACACCATCACACCTATTTAATGTAGTAATTTAAAGGGCAAATACATTGCAATGAAAACGAAAACATCAATGGACATACACACTTGCATACAAAGACAGCATCTCTCTCTCTCTCTCTCTCTTTCTCTTACTTTCTTTATTTTAATTTCTCTGTGCCTCTCTTTCTTACAGAAACACGTGAACACGCATATATATTTATGTATGTATAATCTTAATCTACTTTACCAGGAAGCGTGAATTATTTTGATTTTATTATTAACTAATACTACATTTTATTCAAAATAAATAGAAACAAAGTTTAAAAAAAAACACACACGCACACACAGGATAACAAACTTTAATGGACTAAAACTAAAGGCGCGTTATAATGCCTTTGCAATGTACCTACAATGTAGTATTTCTTACAAAAAAAGAAAAATATTTTAACCAATTGATCATTATAAAATAATTATGGCTGTTATCGATTAAATAAATTTTAATCGTTAACTTTTGAAAAATTACCGATTAATTAATCGATAATTTTGTTAAGCTAAAAATAAAGATGTTTGACGTCATTAAGCTGAAAATTTCAAGGGAAGTAATAAAAACGAGCAATTTGTATTTGCATTAAGTTATTTTTAAAACAGTTAGCACTGAAAACAATTTAAATAGCATATTAAAGTTGAGGTACTTGAATGAAAATTTCAAATTAATTTTATAAATATAAAAGTAATACAGCTGTATAGAAATTGTTTGATGATTAGTAAAAACATAAAGATAATCTTTTTATCCCAAGTGGCTCGAAAGCTATGATTTTTTTAAAGACCTCATAATCTCTTTTTTCACTATTTCGTTTTCCTTAACACTGTGTGCCCTTTTATTGCATTTTTTAAAATACCCATAACTTAAGTATATAATTTAATTTAATTTAAAGCACGTGCTATTGTTAGGGGATCTATTTAAAAATAAGTAGAATCTAGTTCAATATAATGTCAATGAATTTAAATTTTGTTATTGTTACATAGTTAAAAACATTGTTTGTTTTTTTAAAATATCATTGTCCTTATAAAACAGGTTATTTTAAAGTATACTCTTTCTGAATTCCCTTAACGGAGAAGTTTGTACGTAAAAAAATAATGATAAAATAAAACCATTGTTAATTATTTATTTAAAAAAAACAAAAACATTTTTCTAGTTTGAATCACTATTTTATCGATTAAAATAATTTTAATCGATAAAATAATTTACCGATTAATCGAGAAATTAATCGGTAATTTCCGCAGCCCTAAAAATAATATTTGTAACCACGAAATCCGAACTATGCAGATTAGCTGTTAAATGCACGCGCACACATTGAGACGCACACGTCGCACACACATACACAAACTCACACAAACACACAATTGTTTTCGAAATTTGCAAAAAATAAAATACTTTTTACTTTGTGTTAATTTAGTTAAACATTCATTTTATCCCAAATTTAAAACATGTTCCGAATTCATTTTTTTTTTCATCATTACATATAATTTGCTAAGTTTTAATAAATGACATAAAGAATATAAAATTTGATGGAAAAACAGAATATATTTTCAGAGCCTATCACTGTTCATAGGTGAAGTCTAATTTACGGTTATGCAAACAAATTTTTAATCGTAGTTATTATCATTCATATATTTTAAACTCTCAATTAAAGTTCATTTAGGTCTTGAAAAGTCTCGGAACGTCTGATGATAGACGTTTATAATAATTAAATGTAAATAATAATAGAAACGTTTCTACAATTTGCAAGAGGCTAAATAAAAGTTGATAAAAAGAATGATTATAAAAATGTCTGAAAATCATAAGAGAATTCATAAAGGAAAGATCAACAGGAGTTATTTTAAATTGCTCTTACTGGGAAAGCATTGAATCCTATACATCTTGGGAAATGTTTATTTGCAAAAGTCACGAAATCGAAAATATAAACGCTGTTTGCTTTCTGATATTCAACAAGCAACCAATAAAAAGTTTTCTACTCTTTGCTCGATAGAAAGATGAAGCAACACAAATTATAACGTTAGTTTACCATAAGGTTATTGTATTTATCTTATTTTTTTTTACGTTTTTGAAGCTTTCCATCGTTCATTCTTTGTTTCATTTCCGTTATCTTACTATAATTAAATTTTTTGTTTTATTTCATTAAAGGAAATATAAGTTTTATATATATATATATAAATATATATATATATAAGTGTGTGTGTGTGTGTGTGTGTGTGTGTACGTGTGTGTGTATGTGTGTAAGCGTGTGTGTGTAAATATTTTTTAAAATGTATTGATTTCATAAAAATATGTTAATATAACTTGCACGAATCAATGGAATTTACACAAATTACCTTTAACACTCACTGCTCTACTTATCATTGTCCAAACATCTTCAAACATTGTGTTGTTAGCGAAGCACGTGACATTGAAATCACCAGATGAAGAAATTGGTACATCAAACGGGAATTCGTTCTTCACCGTTACTGACTTGAGTTGAGTCATTGAATGGTTGAAGATGATGTAAACATTGGCTTCCGGTTCACTGTCAGACACGACACACTTCCCAAGTACGTGGACAATGTTGTTGTCACACATGACGTTATCTTCATTGTACACAATCATCTTCACATCGTCGGGACCAACTTTGTAGATATTGTGTTTTTTTTTAAAATAAACAAATCTAAGTTAACTGTAATTAACTTTACTGTAATTCAAAACATATGACTATTACATAATTTTTAATTGAAAAACAAATATATGGATGTATTTGTATATTGCTAAACACATATTTATAAAGTTTACTTCAAAACAAACTAAATACATATTTAAATTATTACTATAATTAAGATGGGATCACTTTCTATGGATGTTCATGTACATTTTTAAAGTACTTTTCGGAGCTAAGTAAATAAGATATTCTCGAATTAATAACATGTTTAAGTGTCATATTTAAAAAAAAATAGTTTATGTTCAGATTTCAATTTCGATACGCTGGTTTGTTGTCTTATTAATTTTAAAAAGTAAAGTAATATGAATGGTCTATTAACTGCTAAAAATGTCGTAGGAAACTTTTAATTTTTAACTCACATGCTATCCTGGGCCGATATAAGATCTCACTTGACCATTTCAACTGATTAAAGACTGTACATCTCAAATTTTTTTGGCCTTAAAAGAAAAGAAACAATCGTTTATTAAGAACACAAAATAAATTGTAACGCGTAAGCCAAATACTCCTCTTTAAAAAACAACAATAACAACGTCAAATAAATGTTTATTCTTTACGTAAAGCCGCTGTGGCGTATGGAGTAACACGCTGGACTGCCAAACATTGGCAATAACTCGAGCCACGGTATTGGCAAGCCCCACTGTGCATTGTGATGGTCACATTATCCCTAAGTCGTTAGTGCTGGCTTAATATATCTTGTGAACGCTACTTTACTTTCCCTAGAGTATATCATGGACTGAAGAGGGGATTATTGATATTATATTTTCAAATTTAATCAAATAATCACTTCAAAATTATTTGAAGTAAAAAAGAAAATGTAACAATATTAATCGATTTCTAAAGAAATGTATCTTATTTTTGAGTTAGATGTGTATTACTAAAAATTTATATTGCTTAATTGATTTTTAATGAATAATTACCGTTCATTGATCTTTTTGCTAAAAATGTTAAGTTTCCTGCTGTACTATTAAATGCTGGCCTTGTAGACCACGTGACTTGTGTGGGAATGAAACTGTTATTCTTGTTATTATAGCATGTGCAATTGTGTAGCTCATTTTCCTTTATGTATTCATTGGCCTTACAGTCAGGGGACAGAACAGCATCTGGATCCGCTGAAAAAAAGAGTTTGCATTTATTAAGAAGACATTATAAATGACTGCAATGGATTTATAATTACATACAGGTAAATTTTTTTCGCTCTATCTTTTATTGTAATAAAGGTACTGATTACCGCAAATTTAATTTTTATAGTAAAGGGAGCATTTAAAGATGTTTTTATTATATAAATATAACGGTGATCGAGTGGCAAGCGTGCTCGACTGTCGTTCGGATGGCCACGAGCTCGAATCCATGGGAAGCCAAGTACCTGTTCCCGGGGCCCAGGGCGTCCCCGAGTCCCACCCAGCTCCAAATGGGTGAAAAGCGGCGGGACAATGCGTGGAGCCCTTAGCATCAGATGGTCTTGGCTGACCAAAGGCTAGGGAAGCAAATCCAGAAAATACAGCAGACTAAAGTCGGAGACCACGGGCCCATTTGGAACAAAAACTCGTGGCGCGCAAAAATCAATAAGCAATATATATTGAGAACAAAGAAGAAGAAGAAATGATTATTTTAAAACTTATCATGACCAATTTTCTATCTAAGCTGCAGTAGATAGTGAGCAAAAAAAAAAAAAAGTCGTTTTTAAGGTACTCCCGTATCTATTTTTTTTTTCAAATATTTACAAATTTAGCTGCACTGTAATTTAAAACTGCTTCGCGGCGTAGGTAAGATATTTGCACGGTTACGCAAACGCGCAGTTTAAAGGAAACATTTATCATAGATTGTATTTAATCCATTAAACAAAACGTTAGTCTAACGAATATTGACAAATACAGGACATTAAATTTTACATGTTTTAAAATATATTTACATATTTCAATTTGATATGATTCGGCACTTCTTTTAATATCATCAGTGATAGTTGTGAAAATATTTGGATACATAACAACTTGAAACTGATGAGTTCCACTTCCTAGAGTTTTAGCAGACACTAAATAGGAACATTCTGTACGCATGTAACCGTCAGGACTTGACTGATTGTGTATGTAAGTTATGGAGCCATTGCTCACTTCAGATTGTGAAATATTCTGTTAAAGAAATGTTATATTTTAAATTTCAAAAGCCATTAAAAATGTCGGTATGCAAAAAGTCTTTCTATTGTAGGCGCAGCAAATCTTAAACATTCTGTAAGGTTTTAATGTAACTGAAGTAAAGCTACTTCTATATTAGAGCCAGATTTT
>MUZC01001782.1:77465-90679 GCA_002072015.1 Radix auricularia | reverse complement strand
ACCCCCCTAGCGACGCCACTGAATGTTTTCTAATATATTTTTAAATAAGCGGCAATAATTTTGTGATATTTTTTAAATTTGTTTTTATTGTTTGGTTTTAAATAATTTTTATACATTCCTTTATTGGAAATATATTCAAGTTAAAGGTACTCCACCATTTTTCTATTCAAAATGTGTTTTCCTAAATTACAGAATTTTATTTCCCGTGCAATTAGCTTCCTCAATTTAAAACAAATTACACGTTTTTGTTTTTCTTTTCCTCCATTTTTTCTAGGAGAAGTTAGGTTAAATGCGTACTTATTTTAATCTTCTTCGAATGATAATTATCATTATTCATTATAATGAATTTATACTTTAAAAAATGTTTAATATAAGACTCAAATTTGATCTCATTTTTAAAAGAAAAAGTGCACGTATAAAAATTATCCTAAGCTTTTTAAAAAGTTTTACATCGTCATATCTTTCTTTGCCATATTAAGGACACACCAATGATAGTGCAAAAAGTCGAAATAAAATTATAAATAGACTAGATCTAAAGGTTATAATAGTTTATGAAATTAAACGCAGATTTATGAAATGAAAAGCAGATTCTTTGTTTTCGGAAAAAAAATCAGTTCTGAAAGTAGAGTAAAGATTCAAAGAATTCTCTTAATTTGTGCAGTCAATTTAGTGTAATTATTTAGATAATATGGTGTGAGATGAATTAAATGATTCACGAAATACATTCAAATGTTACAGACCCTATTAGTTTGAATTACGAAGTTGTTAAGGATACATTTGAAGAATATAAAATTTCGTGGCTAACTGTCAATCTTCTGCTATAAAACTATTCATTACAGTGTAATTGGTTAATTCTGATTACAATTATTACCTAACAATTCTAAAGTGGGACGCCCAAAAATACAATTTTATCCGCGTACTGTCAGGGGATTAAAACTGAGCGATGACGAAAAAAATGGCAATTCGTTTTCAAGCCGTTAAAATAAAAGTCGCATGCACGAAAAGCTGTAATGTCGTTGTTAATAGGTGTAAATGTCTGTGAATGCAGCGTTCCCGTGTTCAAGGATTTTACTGAGTCCATCAAGCCATCGAATTGGAGTTAAAAATACAAAGGTTTCAGATGGGAGCTAATAATTATCATATGCAATAAGACATATTATAAACAATGAAATCAAAGGTGAAAAATATTGTACAAGTGTTAAAATTATATGGTTTTAGATTACTCTCCGTTTTACATCGAGCCTTAACAGGGCGTTTATTGTTATCAGTTTTTTAAATATTTTTAGCTTGAACAATTAAAAAAAAATATTTTAATGAAATTTTACAAAGCTTTACGTGTTCCACGATATTTGAGTTCAGTCTTACACGAAATACATAGTTAACTTTTGTTTTTCAAAGTGATTTTAAAAATGCAATTTTTAAAATTGAAATTACCGTTTTCATGCCAGTGAGTGGCAGAAGGGAGGAGAGATTTGATTTCTCATAATGGAGGGTTTAGTCTAAGCTTAAGGGAAGACATGTAATGAGGAAAAGAGGAGGGTGGGGATGAAAAATCGGCAAAAATCGTATGACGTCATTTATGGACTGCCTATAATAAAAAAAAATGTTCTAAATATATCAACATTTACTGAATTATAGTAGGGGAGGGGGTTTACACATGTGTGACGATTTCGAAAATAAGTATAATCGCTTTTTTTTGGGTCTTCGATGGTGGGTTGGGCGAAAAATTTTGTGACGTCATAACGGAGTTGGGGTCTAACTGTTTGTGACGATGTGTGACGTGACGGCTGGTGAAAAAATTGTTAAAGATCGATTTCCGTCATTTATGGAAACCCCATTCATGATCAACGAGTTTGAAAGTGAATGTTCAAATGTATTTTTTACATAACCCATTGTAAAAATTCACACAACAATTTCTTTAACTTTTATCGTGATCAGATGTATTGTCTAATCAGCTTTGTTGGATAAACAAAGCATGTCACTAATGGTTCCCTGGCCCAGAAGGTGCAAGATGTAAATTTTGAAACACTTCTTTGTTTCAATTATGATCATATTTTTATATTAGCTACATTTGGTGAGACCATGTCACAGAATGTAAAGTAAAATATTAAACGTTTGAGAAAAGACAATCTGAGTCCAAGGTCCGAAGCGATGATCATTAACGATTCAATTCAAAACTCTTACTGTAACTTTTGTTCTATCAAAATGCTAGATCAATTTCAAAGAACAGTGTTTGCTGCAGTCGTGTGAAATTAAGTATAAGGCACTTTCGTGGAAACCCCAGAAAAGAAGTGTTGTTTAGGTAACTTCAGCAATTTTTCTGCCGTATTTTGAGCAATCTCGGGTATGCCCAAACATTTTTTTTTACCATTAACCCAATTCATCACAACTGATACAATATATTTTTTGTGGGATACAATCAACAACTTCGAGCATTTCTTCAACTATATGAATGATGAAAGGACTTTCAAATAATAGTGACTTTTGCCTGTTGTTCTCTGTGCATCATTCACGATCAAATAATATTGCGGAAAAAAGTTGCCATTTTTTTAAAATTTTGACAAAATGTCTTAGCAGCTTATCTTATATGTTACAAACGCTCCTCCTCTACAAAAGATTATTGCGTCCTAAGTATTTCTGTGTATAGTCCTGCATTCTTACTAGAGTTTTAAATGATGATATTGTGTTGACTTTTTTTGGTTTCTTCAGGCAACCCATACCACGCCCGAATACCGGACGGAAAGAAAGAAAATGTGTATGTGTTTGTTCTTGCATATAAAATAAGAAAGGTGTTTTTATATTTATGTCTATCTTGAGTTTTGTATTAAATTATCATTGTATTGTATTTCTAGATTAGAATTAATTGCTTTATGTATAATTACTAATTTACTCTTGGTTCTTCTATCCTCTAGTTATTCAAGGTTTAATGATTTAACTGATAGTGTTACTCTTGTCAGTTTTGAATATTCTCCAGTAATGAATCTTGCAGCTCTTTTTTGGATTTGTTCTAACTTATCAATATTTTCTTTAGTGGATGGGTCCCATATAGAAGATGCATATTTTAGAATAGGTTTCACCAGGGTGAGGTAGCATTTTAGTTTTATATCTTTGTTACATTTTTTTAATTTTCTTTTTATAAAGCCTAAGGTTTTGTTTGATTTTTTAATAATTTCATTGACATGGGCATTCCAAGATAGTTTCTCATTTATTATGACTCCGAAGTATTTTTCATCTTTAGTTTGTGTTAGCTCCTTTACATGAATGACATATTATGAATTTATTTGTTTCTTTTTATTTGTTACTCCTAGTAGTTGACATTTTTCTGGGTGGAAGTACACACTCCAGTTAGTTTCCCATTTTATTAATTCATCTAAGTCTTTTTTTTTTAAATTGTGCTATCTTGTTCTGACTTGATTGTTCTATAGATTTTACAATCATCAGCAAATAACCTAACTTTAGTTCCTGTTGAGATATTGTTGGGTAAGTCATTTATATAAATTAAAAATAGTAAGGGACCTAGGACAGTTCCTTGTGGAATTCCTGAGTTAACCTTTATTGGTGTAGGTTTAGATCCATTAATTATTACAGTTTGCTCCCTACCCAATAGGAAGTCTTGGATCCAGTGATGTAAGGGACCTGAGATTCCAAAGTATTTAAGTTTTTTGAGTAAACTAAGGTAGTGAACTTTGTCAAATGCTTTTGTGAAGTCTAGTAATATTGTATCTATTTGATCATTTTTATCTAAGCGTTTTGATATTTCTACTATTCGACCTATCAGTAGTGTTTCACATTGATTTGTTCTTTCTAAAGCCATGTTGGTTTTAGCCTACAGCATTATATTTGTCAAGGTGGTTAACTATTCCGCTATATATAATGTGTTCAAGTAATTTAAAGGCGATACTAGTAAGTGATACAGATCTGTAATTACCAGGGTCAGACTTATCACCTTTCTTTAAAGAGTGGCGTCACATTGTCTAAGTTCCATTCCTGGGTAACTTTGACCTGGTTTAGAGAGGCTTGAAGAAGAACTACAAGGATTGGGGAAAGTTCAATGCTCAATTCTTTTAATAATTTGCAGGTAATTCAACTGGGCAAGTAGCTTTGTTTATTTTTAAGTTTTTTTAGGAGTGAATGTATACCTATCTCACCTACAGTTATGTTACCCATTTCTTCCATTTTATTTAAATTTATTGAAATTTCCTTGTCGCCTGAGGCAGAAAATGATGATGCAAAATATATTTAAGAATATTAGCTTTAGTCTCATTATCATTATAGGTTTTATTATTTGAGCCTTTTAGTATCGCCATACCTGTAGGCTCCATTTTTTTTTATTTGATAAAGGAACATACGTTTTTATTGTTATCTTATTTATCACATTGTTTATATAATTATTTTGGAGGTTATGGCTAAGTTTTTGTGTCAACTATTTAATTTTAAAATATTTTTTGTGTATCCTCTCTAAATTGGTAACCCTAAATTTTATAAATAAGTTCTCCTTTAGTTTGCATAAGTTTTTAATTTGAAAATTTGAGCCATCATTTATTAAATCTATTTGAAGTTATTTTTGTTGGCGCATTCTGATCCATTAAGGTTTTTAGAATTGTTCTTTATTTCATTCAATATCTCTTCTACGGGGCTATCTATGCTGAATTTACTTAGAAAATATTGATGGAAAGTAGAAGCTGATTGATGCAATTTTATTACTTTGCATCTTAAGCTTTGTAAATTATGAAGGCTGCCTTTCTATCACCTACGTTAGAACAGTCTAAGGCTGCTGACAGTAAGAAAAGAAAGCTTTATGTAATCGTAAATGTCGATGACTCCTGGTTTTCCTGGGGAGCATACGTTCACTGTCACTTCTACGGTCATCATTTTCATCATTAAAAACCCCAGATTTAAAAACAATGAATGTAATACAGCTTTCAGACATTTCTTTTCTCTTTTCTCTGATTATGATTCTATTTTCTTTTTTATTATTTTTTATTTTTTATTTTTTTTTTGCTTGTTTTATAACCTCTATACTAGCAATTATTTTCATATACGCCTCTAATTACAGTTTTTCTAAAAGATTGCTGATCAATCAGAAAATGTTTCATTTACTAATTGTTCATTAAAGTCACTGCATTACAGTGTGCTATGTAAACGAGTTTATGTATTGATTTCTCGTATTCTTATTTCTTGGCTTGTTGAGGTATTGTTTTTCGACCCTTGTTGCGTAATAAATGTATGTAGTGATGAAGTATACTTTCACGTTTCGAACAATATTTCTGTCTTCTGCTGTTGGTACACGTGTTTCAAACTTCACAGACATTCTATATTAGTATATCTATGATTTCTTTCGGTCCATGTGTGAATTAGTTTGACACGTCTCTATTGGAAACATGAGACTTCGTGCCCATTTTGTGAAAATTGAGTGGATTTAGGCATACATATTGTTTCAATTATCAACATAAACGTCAATTTTGTTTTTCAACACAAAATTAACACAGAACTCCAAAAATTATAATTATTTATATTAGCTATTACATTGAATCAATCATATATATATATTTGATTTCATTCAATTATGTGCAAAATTCAAATCACTCAAAATGTGGTAAAACTATAAACTATTATGTAAAAAACGACCAATTCATTCTATTTTTATTGTAGTCAAAAGAATTCATAGATCGAATTCTTTATTAACAGCCTCATTATTTCCTCTTTTCAAAATAATTTAAAAAAGGGAGAGACAAAATTAATCAGCGAAACGTATTCTTATGTGTATGGTTGTCGTTTATGTCATGCTTAAAGATTACACTAATGATTTATACAAATTTTCTAAAAATTGTTTACTTATTAATCAAAATACAACGATCACTAGAACTTTCAATAAAGTCATTTTTGTGTTTTTATACTTTGGTTTGCAATAAGCGAGAACTTAATATTTCGATTTAAGAAAATAAAGTATCAAGATGTATATAAAAAAAAAAATTATTGTTAAACCCTGTCGAATTCTGAAAAGAATAAGGATTGAAGTTCATCCCTTTTGGAGTAAAACACGAATTCAAAAATATTGATCAACTAAACTTCAGACAAGACGGGAAAATATAGTCATATTTATAAGAACATTGATCTTGGCCATTTGATATATACAATGATAATTAAAAAAACATTGGTGCTATACCTCGAAAGGTAAGAAACCTAATTACGGAGATGATTTTCCTGAACTTTTAAAGATGATTATATAATTTTAGTTTCTTATCAGATTGATTCAGATTTAAAATAACTCTGCTTTAGAAAAGTTCCATTTCAGCCCAAGGAAAATTTATTGTAATAAAATCGTTAATTTGTTTCCACATCTTGTCATTGTAGTTATGTAAAAGTACAAAACTTTACGTCAAAGACAAAACGAAGTTGTTGATTTTAAACTATTATGTCTTGCATTCGGATCGACAAAAAAAGAAATAAAACATTGCATAAATATAAATAATAAATTAGGTATTTTAAAGATTAATTTAAATGCAATTTTTAATATTTGACAGGTGAATGATTAATGAATGGTCAATGTCAATTAAAGCCAATAAATTGAAATTTATGGCGTCATATGTAGCATATATTAAACGTACCTTTCAAAAATCAAAATATGACTGAAATGTCATTTGTATATAACACTTTTTAGACAACAAAACAAACAGAATGTGTATTGACATTATGTTGTTGAAGTGATGAGTGGGCCTTACTAACATTATATATAGCTTAGCAGAACAAAAGTATTATAGATTGCAGACTTTGCCTGAAACCATCAGTCATTTTATTCATTGCCCAGACATTTTATATAATGCCTGATTTCACACATTCTCAAAACATATGTGCCAATAATAATAACAATAAAGGAAACGTATTCTTGTACTTTGTTACAATCTTAAAAAAATTGGGGGAACAATTTAACAGCAAAGGTCAAGTTTCTTATATTGTACTTATATACCATTCAGTATATTTCATAAGTTCCACGTAAGGTATACAATCATTTGACATACGACATACATCAATGAACAGACAAAAATGCAAACTCTAGTCTTTTTATTTATTTATTTTTTTTTCGTTGTGGTTTTTCTATTTAAATTATCAAACATTATACTTTTGATTATATCAAATAATTGATATTAATTGTACTTGAAATATTGAAATAAAATGTTTACTTTAAAAAATATCTATAATACTCTGTTCATATAATTAACAAGCATTTTACTCCCATAGACAAGATGTACTTATTACCATTGGAATGACATGAGTTGCACTGTGAACATAAATAAATCGTAAACGAGTAAAACCAAGAGTTGTGTTTCCATTCAAATATGTTGAAATTGATCGGCCTCTGTTTTCAGCATCGTCTTTTGAAAGATTGTAACAAAATAAAAACAATTGATCAGCGTAACAAACGCAACAGATCAGAAACTGAATTGATGATAATGTCACCTCTGGATTCCTTGTCTATTAGCCACAATTAGCCATTTTCTTGTAAGATGTAGTGACATTTCTCGGTTTGAAAGAAAAACATTTTTGAAACTGGTATGCTAACATCAGAAAGATCAGTTTTCCTTTTAGTAACTATGTTATACCTAATAATCTCACAGCAATTATTTGATGGAAAACAAAATGCCACAATATCGTTATGGAAGACTGTAGCACAGCATAGTTTACTCCAATTATGTTCTAGATAAGCAAAGGAGAAATTAGGGTTGATTAAGAAAACAGCAAATTTAACGTCATTTAAACGCATTATTTTGTCCCCATGTCTCAATAGTGAACCATGAAATAATGTGTTTAACAAAGGTAACAACTTTTTCCGAGTTAAAAGGAATAGCATGATAATGAATATATTTTCATAATTAGAAATTGTTGTACTTACCTTGATGAAATTTTTACACTCTTGCTTGAGGAAAGAAATGTCCAAGAAATGTGGGGCATGCCAAACCTGGATGACATTGTCTAATGTGAGACCATTTTCACTTTTGTAAATGGCATTATAAATAACAGTGAATTTTTCTTAACTTATATTTTTCAGTACGACCTTATGCTTGATGGTATCCTTCATTCAAGATATCAAAAGTCCTTTCAGAAAGGTAGAACAGGAACCCAAAAGACATCGGTGACATTTGAACTCCTTGTCTTAAATGGTAAAATCACTGTAGTCTTCCTTTGCCCACAGCTGACTTAGGCAAGTCTGAATGCCGCATACCAATGGAGATTTGTCAATGGATGACGGCTGCATATTTTAAGAAAATATTTTTTTTAATATTGTGGATTTTTTTTCTTTTAATGCCTAGAGAAAATCATGAATATGTATCACGTGGATACATGTTGAATTTTTAAACATATCTAAATTAAATTTTTTGACTTTTTAAAAAAAAAAATATATTTTAAAAAAAAAATAATTTAAAAAAAAATAAATAACGTTTAAAAATTTAAAGAAAAGAAAACAGATAAGGAAAAAAACTTACAGGGATTAAACTTTTGGTTTTGAAGATATTTTTAGCATTTTCATTTTTAAAAAAATACTTTATTTTTCTCTATTTTGTATGAACAAATCGCTATTCAAATATAAAAGTAGGGAAAATGTAAAGAAATAAATCTCTAACAAAAGGTAGACAAAAAAGTACTTATTGGATTGTGTAGCTAAATGTAGCCTATTCAGAATGTAATCTTTTGATCAGAGGTGCCCAATCCTTTTGCAAAATGAGCCATATTGCATGATGTCATAATATTTTAAGAATGTTTTAATATTTTAAATAAATACGTTAAGACTTACTTAAGGAAATTTTAATAACATACATTTTGTGATACAAGTTTTTACTAGCATTAATTATAATGTGGGTGAAAAATGCGAGTCGTACAAGTTTTTTTTTTTTAAACTATTAAGATTTGATAAATAACAGCCATCTTAGAGAAAAAACAAGTTTTTTATGTTACGTAACTTAAAATAATTAATTAAGTAAAAAAAAAAGTTTTTAAAAATAATAAAACCAATCTTTTAAGACAAAAAAGTACAGTTTAACTGAGAACCAAAAAAAAAAAAAAAGAAAAAAAAAAAGATGTGATTTTATTATTGTCTGCATTCAATCGAAAAAAAAAGAATTTTTTTATTTTTTAAAAAATTTAATAAAGTGTGTAAATATACATTTTTAAAACATTTCTCTTATTACAATTTACGCATGTGTGCGTGTAAATTATTTCTAATAATCCGACAATTGTTATTACAAAAATAAATGAAAAATAGATATACATGTAGTAGCTCCTTTGTAAATAGACGTTTAGCTACTAATACCAAAGTGTAATTTTTAATGATCGCTAGACAAGAACTAATACACTATTTTACGACGAATATTTACTTACTGCAGCACGTTTTTCCTTTTTTATTTTAAAGAATGCGTCCAACACTTCAAGTAGTATCTTCACGCATCACTACCCTTTGTTTGTGATATTAGAAGGCATTAGAGGCTACAGAATCATTTAAAATACAGTATGAAAGCGCATCAGAAGAAAACCAGCATTATTAATTACAAATTTAACCAGTTTAGTTTTATTTCATACAACAGCACGCAACCACACCAATGATTAACCTCCTCAGCAAGACAATTTTTTTTCCGCCAATTAATATAAATTTTATGAATATACATTGACATGTTTATTCACCTAATTGACATTATTCTTTCTGTTATTATAGTCCGACTGTGTTCTAAATCGTAAATGTATATTTACGTTCAAACAAAAGAAAATGTAAGCACTTTTATTGAAAGTAGTTAATTGCTAAGTTTTAAAAAAATAATAACTTGCAACTTTAAAAAAACGTAATTTGTAATTTAAACAGTAAACTTTTATCAAAGAAATTAGATTATATCATAAACCCTGAATTATTTGAACAGATCATTAACTAACGATTTGAAAGAAAGTAGCTTTAATTTCAATAGATTTATCTCTAAAGAAAAGGGCTACAGTGTGTTAGGCCGTTCAACTTCTTATCACAATGATAATTGTTCAATTAGGATGTATAATCATGTTATATAATCTATAGCGATAAATCATCAACGAAGAATGCAACAAATTTACAAATAAATTCTTTGCTGATGAATAATTGTGTCGTAAACGAATACTAAAAAGAATGCATTTTTTTCAACTACACAACTCTTTGGGAGCTACAATTCCTAATTTGCTGTCGTCGTTTACTCCCAAAGCCTTTGCCGTGTCGAAATAACAAGGCAGTGGAGGTTTGGAATAAGAGTTTCCCTTTACTATATTAGCTACCAACCATGGTTAACGAGAGTAATCTACCCAAAGGTAATGGTATTGAGGCGCCAGTTCACCTCTTTCATAATATCTTCTGTTAGTAGAAAAAAGTCCCCCGGGGTTTGGTGTGAGCGTGCACCAACCAGGAGCTGAATTTCGGTTGACAGAGGAATTATGATACCTAAGCCATTTAGGGCAATTCTAGAAGAGTAAATGCTTATCTTCCTAAACCACCCTGGCATTGGCAAACTTGGACCACTTAACAGAAGTAGATTAAACTAAATAAAATAATGCCAGGAAATTCATTGAATACGTTATGTTACTTTGTTTTGTAGAATAAATAATATGCCATTTTAAAAAAAATAAAAATATTTTCCATCGTTTCACTTATGTCTTTTAACAGACAGTTGAATTTTTTGTTTGCATTTTTTTATCTGGGATACAATTTTTTTTTTTAATAATAAAAATTTGGCTTGTGTACTTTTATAAAATTTGATACCTTTTTAGCGATAGTGTCAAAACAGATTTACTTTCTTTATTACTTATTACCAATAAGCCAATGTAGTCAAATTAAGATTTTAAAACTTATAACGCTTCAAATATTTGTTTCTTATTAAAGCAACTGTAGATCTTAACACTTTAAAAAAGATAGACTAATTTTTTGTTCAGTATGTTATAAGAAGATTTAATGTTAATTCAGAAAATGTCTAAAACACTTTATTGTCTAAACACGGTTCGCACATTACCATGAATTCTTTGTAAAGACTGCTTTAAATTATATAAGGTGTGCTATAAAATAATAATATTTATTATTTAGTTTATTAGTGTTTTAGATCAAATGCATTTGCCCTTTTTGAGGGGTAGATTAGTGTCATATGGTCTTTATCTCATAGAAACTTTTACAAATATTTTCTAAATATAGTTTTACACTGCAGTGTCATAAATATATATGAACTTTTTGAGTAAAGAGAAGTGTAAAGACCTTTTTTGAAAAGTGTTAATTATATTTATCAGCACATTTGGGAATAAAGTAATAACTGAAGTATTAATTTTCATCAAATATTTTGATTTAATAAAACGTACCTTTTAAATAGTAAGCGTGTTCTATGAGGCACAGTGATTTAAAAGAATATTATTCACATGATTAAATGGTGAGAAAAGGTAATTGCCAACAATTGTTTGTTTCTTATTGTTAGTTTTAGCGTGGGGCCGGGGGTGAACTATGTCCGATATAGGCTATATTTAGAAGCAAATATATATACACATTTTAACCTAGAGTTTTTTCTGTAAACATTCGAATGTAATTCCATTTATATGAACAATTTTTAGAGATTTTTTTTTATACTAATGACATTATAATACCTTAATCACTTATCCTAAAGTTCAAACTTGTCATGAGATTTTAATTGTTGAGACTCATAAACTTAAAAAAAATATTTAAAATTTAATACGACTTAAGTTAAAATAATATACAGTAATATAGTTCTGATGTTTGCTTAAATGAATATAATTTAATCGTAGGCCATAGGACTAAATTACAGAACAAGACAATCTTAGTACATTTAAACCTGATAACGCATATCGTGTCAAGGGTATCAAACGAAGTTATTTCCATACAATATTGTATCTCTGTTTAAGTTTTAACATAACATTTAAGTAATAATACTTTTTAAAATTTTCAATTATGCCTTTTACATCTACACCCAGATCATAATAATTGAATTTAAAATAAAATTTTAAAAACTCAGAAAAAACATATTTGTTGACTAAAAATCCTTTATTTACAAGACATAACTCAAAGCATGTCTATTTGCATACGCATCGCACGACAAAAAAAAAATCAATAATTATAGTTTTATCTCGAATTTAAAGGATTTATATTTTATAGTGCGCATCACCAGACAGAATAAAAATTAAGAGCAATTACATTTTCAGCACAGGAATAGTCGAAATCGTCACTATAAAACAAATCGTGACAGAAAATACTAAAAATATTTTTTATTTTTTATAATACCCTAAGGGAAACTCTAACATAAAAGTTAACATAAATAGACATTAAATCCATTAATTTAATTACGGTATAATTGATCGAGCTGAAAATTTGATAAATCACTGTCATTACTAGAGTAAGTCTTTCTCCAAAATTTTAGCTCACTAGCACACAAGGAAGAGACTTAAAATTGATCCAATTTGTTTTCGGCAATCAAGGCATAAAGCATTCAAACCGACACATCAAATAAATAGAAACAACTGAAGGAAAAAAAAAGACGAGTGCGTAACATAAAGAAAACAACAAAAAACTAACAACGTGACGGGAGAACGTATTTATAAAATGGAATGTCTCAGCAGTAAACAGAAATTAGCTATGAACAGTGGCGTAGCTATAGCTTTTGCCGCCCGGGGCGGTCTCCAATTTGCCGCCCTTTTAGGGGAGCCCATACATGACGTCACTCATGGGGGGAGAGGGGTGTCACACATTTGAAGTCACATGAAAATGCGCAACTTTAAATTCATACAATAGTGCATTCTTACACTAAAAATATTTAAATGACAAAAAATTTATTGCAAACATGCTCATTTTCACATAGAGAATACGGCTATTGTGGGGGTCGGGTGAAAGCTTTTGGATGTCACAATGAACAAGGGGTCTAAGTTTTTGTGACTACGTGTGATTAGGGAGCCATGGGGTTAAAAATCAGCCCAAAAGGCATGACGTCATTTAAGAACAGCCACTGGGGTCAATCGTTTTTATAAATTAATAAATATTTTTAAATAATTGTAATTGAAACGAAGTAATGGTTGGGAACATGTTAACCATTCCATGCCATATTTGTGTAGCCAAAATAAAAGAGGACGTAGATCTATAAGATGATAAACCTATAAGTACACATTTTAAAAAAATAGATGCTTTTTTAAAAGCCACACGAATGTTATTGAGATCGCAGGCC